>OZ023263.1:143141880-143324380 GCA_964006375.1 Tillus elongatus | reverse complement strand
TTTTACAAAAGTTCATGTGGTCTGATCAATTATGTAAAAATGATAAAAACTTCACGCATGAATCTTCGCTTCGGGTGAGATGATTACTATAATGAATTACCTTCGATTCAGTTCTGATTTGATTGCTGTAAAAAAAGTGATTTAGAAACATCAGAAAACTAAACAGTACTGAATGTAAAAACATACCGTCTAATATTTCTTGTTTCATTTTATTAACTTCCTTTCTCAGTTCTTTAACTATTTCAGTTTTAAGGCTTTCTAGCTCTGTTGGTCCAAGAGATAGCCCGCTGACCTCAGATAGGCCATTTACTTTAAGGATAGTTTCTTCGGAAGCTGAGCCGAATCTCTTGCGAATACTCTTTGGTGATTCAGAAAATTTGGAAGTATTACTAGGAAGTGTGTTTGTTTTCTCCCAAATTGCCTTTTTTTCATCTTCATCTTTATCGGTTTTCTTTTCGACCTGAAACATAGTTCATAAAAGTAAATAACTACACTTCTTAAATTACTTTATAGAAAATAACCCATATAATAAATGTAACTATACATCAATTAATTACTGGTGAAACTTTTTAAAAAATTTGTATAAAAAGTAAAGTCAGTTCTTGGATCAATAATTGGTTTGGGATCCCATCCAGCTCTAGTGAAATTCGTAATGCGTAAATCCCTCCTCTAATAATAGTAGTCCATGAGAAGGGTCGAAAAAGACTTTTATATCAAGGTTCTCAGATATGGCAAACACTATTCAATAAATACATACATAGAGACTCTTTCCCTGACTTTACATATGTTCATTTTCCTCATTTATAACTGGTTTCCCTGCTTGACAGCATCACTAGCGAAACCAGTTACAGAAAAGAAAAAGAAAACAAACATATGTGAAACCAGAGAAACAATCTATATGTCTGCATTTAGTATCCAATGGTTTCACCAAGTAAGGGCAACAACAATTAATGAATATTCCAATAAATCAGTTTTTACACGTTGGTCTACTGCGTGTTATTTTTTGTACTAATCATTTTTACCAGCCATCGTCGAGCTTTTACACAGGCGGCGATGGTCAACGACCAATAGTACAACACACACAGCTTGAAAGTGGGGAGCAAGAGATTTAATTATTTTTCCTTTAGCGAATGTTGTAAGACTAAATAATGGCAAAATATTTATAATGGTAGCAAAAAAACAATTTAAATACAACACCAGTGTTGTAACTATGTAATATGCATCATAAGTACATTTTGGAGAACCCAATTGATTACAATAGTTTTAGACCTGAAGATCGTTTCGCTAACACAGCGTCACCAGAGGGATGAATAAACTAAGTGAATAAAGATTAGAACTACTATTTATATGTTAGTTGTCAAGCAGTTGCGAACAGAATCCTCTAGTAATGCACACAGACCCCCACTTCTGCGTCTTAAATCCCTGTAATTAAAACTGCATACCTGCCTTTGTAATACCGTGTGTCATCAAATATTCCTTCTAAGGACACGCTGGTTATTAGGACAGTTTGAATAATGGACTACACAGAACCGGACCTACTCTATTCATCGAAACATTTTTGTTGAAAATTCTAACGATATACAGGGTTGGGAAAAAGTCCGGCAATGCTGTTTTCTTCAAAACAAATGAAGGTATCATTATGAAATTTTAGGATGATAATTTGGCACATCTATATGACTTCAGCGTTTAGTGTACCACCACTTTGATTTTTTTTAAATGGCAACATAGGTCGAGTGATATGTCAAAAGAAAGCTTATCTCTTCCTCTTTTTAAACATACTAGTGAATCATCACATTACTGAAGAGATAAGCATGAAATAAATTAACAAAGAAAATATAATTGCAGAACACATACAACAGTATATAATTTTTTTTAGAAAAACGAAAAAAATAACTGATTTTTTATTACAAGTGCTCGCAATATTGGCCATTCGTTTCTTGGCAATAATATAGTCTGTCTTGGAAGCGACGAATTTAACTGTTGACAATTTCTGGAAGAATCGCCTGCATTTCAAGGCAAATACGAGTTTTTAGATCATGTAAATTAGTTGGCCTGTTAACATACGTTTTTTTATACAACCCCACAGAAAAAAATCAAGTGGAGTCAAATCAGGTGACCTTGCTGGCCACTCAATCACACCCCTCCGACCAATCCATCTCTGAGGAAATAGTTCATTTAAATACTGCCTAACGCCGCTGTGATAGTGTGCTGGTGCACCATCTTGTTGAAAGTTTGCATATTTGGAAATAAATTGTTTCAGGTATGATTTGCCGTTGTGGATCGAGATATTTTGCACAGGTTAGGGTACCTTCAATGAAAAAGGTCCTACCAAATGATTTCTTGCCAAAACAGCCCAGACATTACCTTTTTGTGGACATTGTGTATGACGTTCCTCCATCCAGTGTGGATTAGAAACTGACCATTACCGGGAATTATGCCTGTTGACAGTACCATTTAAACAGAATGTGGCTTCGTCACTGAATATAACATGATCTAAAAAAAATTTTTCTTCAGTAATTTTTTCTGTAACCATTTCACAGAATTCTAATCATCTATCGAACTCATCTTCATTTAATTCTTGGTGAATTTGAAGTTTGTAAAAGTGAAAGTTATTGTAATGCAAAATTGTTTGTACAGACTTTCTGATAATTTTATGATCCCTTGACACTTCTGATGTAGATGTTCTAGTATTCTCCTGCACATTTAGAAGAACATCAAATTTTTTCATTAGTGGTCGCTGCCTTCGGTCGGCCAGACCTTGGACGATTTATCACGCTATCAGTTTCATTAAATTTATTCATTATTCTTATCACCGTTGATTTGCTTATAGGAGGGTGCTGGGAATTTAGATCGTTAAAAAGCTGAGTTGCTTCTTCATAGGAACGTTTTCGGTCACCATATCCCACCATCATCAGTATCTGGAGGCATTATTTTTCTAATAAGTTTGTCATTATTAGTTGTAATTCAATTCCAGAAACTGTACCTAGTTTAAATGTACATCAATTACAAATACAACTGAATTTGATCAACTCTGACACTTTTTACTAAAGCAACGCTATGTTTTTAACATTTCACGAGTGCCCACTACCGTTTTTTGTTTTGAATAAACAGCTACCAGGTTTGAACAAGTAATAATGCAAATTGAAGTAAAATAAAAAACTGCAATTTTCTAGGGTATTTTCTTGGTACTGTGATACTTCACTAGTATGTTTGAAAAGACGAAGAAATAAGCTTTCTTTTTATATATCACGCCACCTAGGTTGCAATTAAAAAAAAATTAAGATGGCGGCGGTACGCTAACGTCATATAGATGTGATGTGTCCTCTAAAAATGCAAAGCCTACGCCAAATTATCATCCTAAAATTCTATAATGATACCTCCATTTGTTACAAAGAAAACACAGTGTTGCCAAATTATCATTCTAAAATTTCATAATGATACCTTCATTTGTTTCGCAGAAAACATGGCGTTGCTGGACTTTTTCCTAATGCTGTATGTACTTTCGGCAGCATCTAGCTGACGCGACTGTCTGACATTTTTTATTAACTTGAGATTTTCTTTATCTACATGATCATTATCCCAAATATGCTGAGCAGTACAATTTATTAATAGTGCCATACCTCAGTTGCGCTAAATGTTCTTTAAATCTAGTTTCAATAGTTCTTTTAGTTTGCCCAACATATTTAAGTTCACAATGCTTGCAGCCGATTTCATATATTCTCGACACTTTTGTGGTTTTATCTTTATCCTCTGGGTTACCTAGCAATTTTTTTTTGATTATTTTTTTTGTAGAAAATGTTAGCTGTAAGTTGGCTTTCTTAAAAATGCTATTAAAACCTCTCGGTAATTCGCGGTTCAAATGGTACACAGACAATGTTTTGTTGGGTTTATCTTTTCTGAAAGTCAAAGATCCTGCTAACATTTTCTTTGTTTCATGTTTATTGACTAGTTTCTCCACTAAGCAGACAGAGTAACCATTATACTTAGCTACATTTTTAATATATTCAAGTTCTCTGTTGTATCTTTTTTTATTTAAAGGAAACTGTATTAATCTATGGACCAAAAAATTCAAAGTAGCTATTTTTTGTGTGTGAATTTAATGGAGTTAAATTTAGAGTTCAATTTGGCAATCATCTACTTTGCACATATTTGTATTAAATACTGCAAAAACATCGTCCAAATAACGAAACAATACGTTAGGAAAATAGTCATTTGCGTTTGCTAGGCCTGTTTCAAATCTACTCATGAAAACGTCTGCAATGAACGAGGCAAGGGGGTTGCCTATTGCTGTGCCATGGGTTTGTTCAAAAGATTCTTTTCTAAAATGAAAAATATTCTAATTTATGCAAAGGTTTGTTAATTTATATGTTCTTTGCAAACCTCTTCATCTATGGTGTTCATTCTTAACAAATGGTCTAAATACGTTACCGTGTATTTTATGGGAACAATGGGAAACGAGGTCACATCAAACGATATTAAAACATCGCCTTCAATCAACTTAATATTTTTAACTTTATTAATAAATTCAAGTGAATTTGAAACTGGAAAACTTTCTTGTATGATAGGCAGACCTTTAAATTTGTTTGTTAACCATTTCGCTATATTGTATGTCGGAAATCTATAGCTGAAACAATAGGTCTCACCGATTTTCCGGGTTTATGGATATTCTGGAGACAATACTTTTTAGGAACTTTAGGATTTGAAACTTGTAACTTTCTTCCTAAATATTTTGTAATAAGGTTATGACATCTCTTTAAATCGTTTTTAAGTTCGGAAATCATTTTTGGGAGAGGGTTTCTATTTCGTTTTTATAAGGTATAATGGAAACCATAAAAAAATCCTTAAAAAAATTTGCTAGGTAACCCAAAAGATATAGATAAAATAACAGAAGTGTCGGGAGCTCTGAAATAGGTTGTAAGGACTAAATATATATCGTTAGAAATTTCAACAAAAATGTTTCGATGAATAGAGTAGGTCCGGTTCTATGTAGTCCATTGTTCGAACTGTTATCTTAATAAGCAGTGTGTCCTTCTTAGAAGGAATATTTGATAACGACTCACAGTATTACAAAGGCAGGTATGCAGTTTTAATTACAGGGATTTAAAACTCAATAGTGGGGGGTCTATCTGTATACCTTCCTACAGGACGCTTTTCGCAACTGCTTGGCAACTAACATATAAATAGTAGTTCTAGTTTTTATTCACTTAGTTTATTCATCTCTCTGATGACGCTAACTTTGTTAGAGAAACGATTGTCAGGTCTAACACTGTATTGGGACGAAATGGGTTCTCCAAAGTGTACTTATCAGTGCTCATCACAGGTTCCAATCTTCACTCATTAATATGCATAAATTGAAGTAAATTCAGTTTGTAAGATACTATATTACATGACTTCAGTAATTTTGACTGAGCTGAATATACCAATACTGCAAAAGTTTAAGTGAATAGCAAAATGCATTATTTTGGGTGTACTCAAGTAGATAACTAATATGTCATATTAAACATATGGTCAAAGTGTAGTGCGTAAAATGTGATGCAAACTAGAACAATATAATTAGTGACAAAAAAAGATTTTTAATAAACTACCTTAAAAAATGTAAGCATTAAACAACATTAATCAGATATACTCCATAGCTACTCATTAATGAAACACAAATTACACATGTTAATACATATCCTGCTGGACTTTAAAACAGTGGGTATATATAATGAAAGTCAATAGAAAACTTTAATGGAACAAACTCACAGCTTCAAATCCCTCTTCTTATATTAATAATTTCAGAAAAATCCAACCAATAATAAAGAACCTAAAAGGACAGATATACAGTGTCACAAATTTCACATTAGGTAATTTTCGAAAGTTAATTCCACAATTAATCAATTTCCACACCATTAATTACATTTCTACATACCAAACCAGTGAGGTACAAATCAAAAGCAAAAAAAAAACAACCATTAACCAATCGGTAGTTCAAATTAAATGTTTAACCTTCCAGGACAGCTGAAATCCTAAAACGACTTGCAACTTAGATCCCCATAATACGCGTAATTTCACTCATAGGCCATAAACTCCATCAAAATTCTAATCAAAACCAAAGTAAGAGTTTCTTAATTTGTTGGATATGGTAAAAATCCAATAATTATAACTGATAAAATTATTGTTGAAATCAATAAAACACAACCATTCTCAACTTATATCGCTTGCATTTTTAGAAAATTTTCTCTCCGATGCTATTCGTTTGGAAGTTCAGAATGTTCTCCCGGTTGTTCCAGAAGCCAATCTTATCAGAGGTACCTGTTTATTTTCTCAAAAATAAGTCTCCAAAAAACATTCTACTATCTTGGAATTTCATATTTCGTACCAAAGTTTGCTTTAAAACAGCATTCAAATTTAATGGGCGTAACAGTTATCTAGGTACGTCAAGAACAATCTATATATAAATTTGCAACATGAAATAGTTAGGTTTACCTAGAGAGAAATAACAAGAAGAAAATGACACGGCCCGGAAAAAAAACTAGTACAATGCATAATTGAGAACTAGAAGGCGAAACCAATATGTGTGAACAATTGAATATTCACTGGATCTGCACGAGACACCACTGGGTTAGCAGAGCGACAAGGGCACCTAGGGAGTTTGACTTAAAACCAAATAACATGCCAGGAAGACTGATTGGCTTGTGCTTTTCGGCTCTACTCAAGTCGCTCGACACTTGTTTGGAAATGTAAATATAAAATATAACCTCAGAGACGTTAACATGGAATTTCAACAATAATAACCAATTACTAACAATATAAACACGTAAGTATTATGCTAATTATTCAAAACCTACACTTTGACCCTTTTAAACGATACAACACATCTAAAAGAACCCCACAACAATCGACTGGAAATCAATAACTTACCACATTAAATTTCTGAACATAAACAAAGAAAATTTAATACTGCTTAGATAAATCATATTCAACTATATGTACTTTTGCTGTTAATCTTTACATACAGGGTGACCTGTTTTCGGGAGAATATTATAAAAACTGCCAAATAAACTTTACCTGATAATTTGCAATGGTAGTTATATACATCAATGAATATAAGGTTTGATACTTCTGCGACCATTTTATGATATTTGTTTCTTTTTAAAGGTTAGTGCGAAAATAGACTGTGAACATTGAATATAGTCGCTTTAAGTTGGTAAAGCAAATTCAAAATAAGTGAAGGATCGACTGTATTAATTGGCGTTCTAGGTCAAAGATGCCCTTTTAAGACCAAGTGCTTTACAGCTACTTCTCTGCTGCTCACTGTTGTTACTAAACAACTTTTAAGAAAGTCCATCATAAAGTCATAGGGATGCCTTTATGTATGTACTCAATTCAATTAACACAATTTAAATAAACGTAAACTTACCGCTGCCCTTCTTCTGGCCAATGTCTTTGCCATTTCATCCATCATAGATGCCATACTGCCACCCGCATTCCTCCCAAGCGTTCCATAATTACTGCTACCACCACTACTTGTAGAAGAACCACTGTTTTCTGTTGGCGGTGGTGTGTTCTGGAATAAAGTATATAAAATTAAAAACAAAACAAAAATGCATATCTTCAATAAAGCATGTGTAACAATTCTGTGTTTGATCAAAACAGCCAAAATTCTAACAGTTGTTAGTCAGATGGATTTAATTTATAAGTAAAAATTATAAAATCAGATAAGGAAATAACTTTTCTCTTTGAAACTCCAATGTATAGGGCACCTGCTGCTAAGCGGCAGCCTATATCGAGGTGCTGCATTTGACATACAGATATCGCAACACAGTTATTGAGTTGGTTTGGAGTGCAGCATTTCAAATATGTCATAAAGCATGAGTTTTTATATTTACTAGAGATGCGATATGCTGGCAACTGTATAGGTTAATTTAGTTAAGATTCAGCTTTGGTTAAACCCAAAACTATTCAATTCCATCTACATATGTAAAATACTTAGTTCTGCTAAATATAAAGTTGCTGACTTACGATTAGAACTGTAAATCATTTTATAACTCTAAAGCATTGTTCAGATTTTATGAAGCATTTGTAAGACCTAGGAAATAATACTGTTTCATTGTACACAAACTTCTATTAAAACTCATAAACTATTGATTGTCTCCAAAGATGCTTCTTGAACTTGTATCTTTAAGACTTATGGTATTTCCCTAAAAAAGGAATTCAATACACATAGTTGTTAATTGGAATTATTATTGAAGTATGAATTTTATTATTTTGGCGTAATTATTTTCCGTTTTATTTTTAACAATATTACTTTAAGTTAAATGTAACATGTATTTATTTTAAAGGTCTTGGAATAGACTTGGTTAAACTACTGCAAAACAGAGATCTTAGCCAGACTTTAGCAAAATTAAAAGCAAGAGACAGAGCAGTTTGGAGATACATTATAACATCTATACCTAGAGCCCATGGGTTAACAGATAAGTTCAGTAAGTATTTGTTATGTGAATGCATAAAAGGCAGAATTCGCATTCAGTATTTAAAAAACCTTTTGATAATACATATAAACATTGATCTTAAGGGCCTAACAAGAAAATTGAATAAAATTAGTAAAAGTCAGAACTGTTTATTTATACATAATAACTTACCTTACTGTTTCTCTTAAGTCTAGCGTTCTGCAGTTGAGCCGCTAGCGAATTAACGTCATTTCCATCACTACTTTGCGACCTGGACATGTTCATAGGTGGTGGAGGAGGTGGTGGTGGCGCTGTCAGTATTCCTACAGGACCAGGAGGTGGCGTAGGACCTGTTGGTGGAGGAGGGGGAGCCGGAGGGGCGCTCGTCGTGCGCTGATGTCCCCCAGGTGCGGTAGGTGGTGAAACAGGACTAGGCGCACTGGGTGCAGGGGGCATCCCTGGGGCGATAGGCACGTGGTTCTGGGGAGTCATGGGGGACGTTTGTTGTTGTTGTGGAGACACTAAAGCAGAGGATATTCTCCGCTCTTGAATCATCGCTACATCTTCTCTAGTCATTGTGCGGTAACCCATGTCCTCATCATATTGCAATGGGGGACCGATGATCTGATGCTGGGGCTGCTGGTGATGGGGAAGTTGAGGTTGGTGTTGTGGAAGCTGAGGGGGCTGGGGTGGCTGTTGGATGGTTGGGGCATACTGAGGCGGCACAGGTTGTCGAACTATATTACTAAGTACCTGAAAAAAAAAAAATACAATTTATTAAGTATCCAATCTATAACAATGCTGCTAACTTCTACCACAAAAAATGATATATTACTTTGAAAGCAGAATAATAAATCATCAACCAACTTTTCATCGTGCATTGGGCATTTTAATCACTTGATCAAATGAACAACAATTCAAATAATCTTGAAGCTAGGTTCATACACTCGCAAAATGCCAAATCGCAGCGAAACGTATTAGGAAATAGTTTCGCAATTCGCGAGTGTATGAACCTAGCTTTAGGCTTCCACAATCAGAGTTTTATCTTGTGGTTGTGGTATTTATTTATTTAACCTTTTCGCTACTCCGGACGTACACACACACACGCACGCACGCCTGCACGCAACCCCCCCTCTCTCACACACACACACGCACGCTAACCGCCAACTAATATTTTCAGTCAGTTCATGTTGAATATACTTTTATATTCATATATGTGTTCATAGCAAATTCTACTAGCTTTAATGCACTAATATTATTTTAATATGTTTAAATTTGTTATTCTAAATTAACGAATTGATATTTATTATTTTAACGTGTTTGATATGTTTTACAATGTCCTGTTCTCTATTCTGGATTATTTTTTTTAATAAGTTTTATTATGTATGCCAGAAAATATGATGCGTGGCACAATGAAATAATTATTTATTTATTTAGAACCACCCTACAGAAAATCCAATTACAGGATGGGATACAAAACATAATAAAACTACAATATTTAACAAACAAAAAACAAAATACAATAACAAATTTGCTAGACAGACATCAAATGCTGGTAACACACTCTTTTAAAGTCCTTAAAGGTACATGAAAATATATCCACATGAATACTCAATTGATTATATAGCGTACACATATTATACAAGGGAGAAAACTGCAGCAAATTAGTGTGAGCTGGAGCCATCCAAAATATACCCACCCCACGGCTACTCAACCTAGGAACATGCAATGATAAGCAGAGAGAAGCGCAGATGAGCCAACAACATTGTTTAGCAGCTTATAAAGGAAGAGCAACACGAACAGGTTGTGCCTGGCAGGAAGCAAGCAATAACCTGTCGTGGACATTAAGACAGCATGGTGATCGCCAATTTCAGTATAGGTGTATCTCTGTTTAACACAAAGTACTTTAAAAATGTTCGCTGCGCCCTCTCAGGGCTCGAGACATGCATGTAATAGTTAGGCGACCACACAATTTATGCATACTCAAGTTTACTTTTGACCAGAGAATCAAAAAGCACCTCTAGCGCTTGTGTGTCAACAAAATCAGTGGTAGATCTTATAAAAAATCCTAGAATTTGGAGTAATGCTGCTACCATGCTCTCGATATGCAAATTAAAACTAAGTTTACTACCAAATAGAACACAAAAGCCTATGAAGACTTCTTGTCAAAAGAGTATCTTGTAGAGAATAATAAACGACAAAAATAGAATGCTGGCGGCTGTAAGAAACAACACAGCACTTATTTATATTGAGGTTTAAACAATTCTAAGAACATCATGCAAAAATATGATTAAGATTTCGTTGTAGACAAATACAGTCAGCTATAGAATCAATTGATGAATAAATCTTCAAGTCATCAGCGTAAAGCAGACTTGGAACATCAAGCAACTGCACAATGTCATTAATAAAAATGTCGAAAAAGATGATGGGCCCAAGAACCAGACCCTGATGGATGCTAGAACTGATGAAAAAGTGATTTGATTCTACAAAAACCACCATATCAGGAAAATAAGAAGCAAACAGCTCAATAGGATGGCCAGAAAATCAAAATCATGAAAGCTCATGTAGAAGAATGCCATGAGGTCTTGCTAAAATCAAGATATATTACATTAGCCTGTTTAGCCGCATCCAAAGCACCCGACAGGTATTGAGTAATACACAGCAGATTGGTGACTGTTGACCTACCACTCATAAACACATGTTGATTCTCAGAGATAATATGTTTAAGCTGAGACTGAATATGAGGAAGTAAGACCAGTTCAAACACTTTTGAAAAATTTGTCTGTAGTTTTCTATATTAGCACAGTCTCCATCCTTGAGCACAGATACAGTAAGTGATAACTTTCAAATGATAGGGAACAGAGCATGCAGAGTAATGAAATTGATCATAAGGCTGGTGGTATTACAAGCACGAGGGGACAATCTTTTAATATAAAAGCTGGAATGGTATTTGGACCAGCAGTCATATTTGCTTTCATCTTTCGAATGGCTAGTGAAACTTCTTCAGTGGAAATTTCCGGCATGTCAAGAAGAGATTTAGACAGACCTGCATTCCAGACGCTTCAGCTGAATTAGAGGAAAGAAGCCAGCAAATCAGCCAGATATGCTGATCACCAGCATATCTGGCTCACTGAGTTCATATTATTATTACTCTTATTTAAGATACTAGTGTGCATTCCTCAATTGTGTCTGATTGCACATATGCACAAACATCATATGTATATGTATATGTATATGTATATATATATATATATATATATATATATATATATATATATATATATATATATATATATATATATATATATATATATATATATATATATATATATATAACAGTGTGTTTTACTTAAGAGTGGCGACAATTCATTATTTCATCATGGGTCGGCCGATTTTCAAGTTTTTTTTTTAATAAAGTAGTTCAAAAGCTCCACATTCTGGTATGCCATATTTTAAGATTCTCTTTTTCCCTAGCCTACTATGATAACAAATAAGACCCCACAAATGACTAAAGCATATTAGGCATTTTTTTATGAAGAAACAAATACTTATCGATTTAGGCATATTTGTAAGCCACCAATCCCAAATTTCAATATCCTAACTTATACTGAGTGCTCACAACTTGAGTGCAAAAACTGAAAAAATTGACTTTTTTGAAGTGCCCTGTGTAAACACTACTGAGTGTCTTGCAAATCTTAGAATGCCAATGGATTAAGAGTCATCTAGTCTATCAATTCACACAATATCATCCGCATATCTTATACAGAGTGTTGATAATAAATACGGAAACACATCCTTTTGCAATGTATTACCCAATTTGGCCTTTGATCGGACCAGTATCTTAAATTTTGGGAAGACATCATTCCATTATTTCTGAAAGTAGCTAAGTGAAGATTGGAAAATGTGATGAGCACTGATAAGTACACTTGGAGAACCCAAATCACCACAACACATCTTTTTACAGACCTGAGAATCGTTTCACTAACAAAGTTAACATCATCAGAGGATGAAAAATTATATTTTTCATCTCACTTATCAGTGCTCATCGCAGGTCCCAATCTTCACTTAGCTACTTTCAGAAATAATGGAGTGGTGTCTTCCCAAAATTTAAGATGCTGGTCTGCTCAAAGTCCAAATTGGGTACTACACTGCAAAAGGGTATGTTTCCGTAATTATTATGAAAACTCTGTAAAAGATATGCGGATGATATTGTGTGAATTGATACACTAGGTGACTCTTAATCCATTGGTATTCTAATATTTGCAAGACATTCAGGAAGCGTTTACGCAGGGCACTCCAAAAGAGTCAATTTTGTTCTTTTTTTTTGCACTCAAGTTGTGAACACTCGATATAAGTTACGATATTGAAACTTGGGATTTCTAGCTAACAGATGTGCCTAAGTCAAGATATTTGTTGTTTTTTTTTTCATAAAAAAAGGCAGAATCTGCTTTAGTCATTTTTGGGGTCTTATTTGTTAATAGTAGTAGGCTATGGAAAAAGCGAATCTTAAAATAATGTGTACCAGGATGTGGAGCTTTTGGAGTACTTTATTTAGAGAATTTTTTTTTTTTTTTTTGGCCGACCCATTATGAATTAAAGAATTGTCGTCACTTTCTAACAATCACGACGTTAAGTGAAACGACGTAAAACGAATCATTGGGAATGAATATAATGTACATACATATATGTACATATTTGTGACTGGAAAATCATCACTATTAGTTTGAGGTGAGATAGTGTGCAGTGTTGGGAAGTTTGTCTGTTACAAATACATGGAAAATAGCTGTAAATTTTGTAAAAAAAAAGAAGTAATTGACTGCTAAAAGTGCAATAATTGTGATTCTGCTTTTCACATAAGTTCTGGTTTACAAGCTAGAGTTCTAAACAAAGAAAATAAAGTAATTTGTGACCTAGGTGGAAAAGTGAGGTTAATACAGTAGAAAACATGAGCAAACTAAATGCAACTAAAATCCAACAAATAATCAGAAAGGAACTTGAAGTGCTACAAAGTTACTATACTAAACAAATGCAAGACCTACAAGTCAGCATAAAATACATGTCTGACCACTTTGAGGAGCAACCTCAGCATTATGCGGAACTGATGAAAACAAATAAAGAACTAGTGGAGAGGAATTATAACAATGAAAAAGCTGAGTATGTGGAATTGTTAAACACATATGGATATAAGCTTATTAATAAAATACAACCAACAAAAGAGACAGAAAACACTGCTACACTCATTGACCATGTCATCATAAATAATCAAAATAGACAGATCAACATAAAGTTCTCTGTATCCAGTATCACTGATCATGCAATTCAGGAAGTAAAATTTAATGACATTCTATTAGATTATAAGAAAACTGCAAAGGAGCATTTAAATATTGAAAAGTTTAGGGATGGAGTAAAAGAATCATTGTTGAAAACAAGCATATGTAATTTTTCACAATTAATTGAAGTTATGCAGAAACAAAAATAATTAGCCACAAAAGTAAAAATCTTGAAAACAAATAATAATAGCTATCTTGTTAATGAAAGAAAGAGATAAGTTATATGTTAAATTACAAAAAAATCCAAACAATGGGCATATAGCAAGCGAATTAAAAAAAATTCAGAATAAGTGCTATAATATGAGGAAATCTCTGAAGAAAAAATTTGTTCGAAATAAATTGGAGATGAACGAAAAAGTTGGCAAATAATAAACCATGTTTTAACAAATAAATTTACTAATGAAAATAATAAGAAACTTGAATATTTATAAATCGATGGTAACAAAATCTCTGATTATCAAGAAATGCTGATAAATGACTATTTTATAGATGTGGAATACAAGATTGGCCAAGATGAAAAGGAAAAAAAATGATAAAAGTGTACAATTTGATAATCAGGCCGAAGAAAAAACTATATATATATATATATATATATATATATATATATATATATATATATATATATATATATATATATATATATATATATATATATATAGTTTTTTCTTAATTTAGCAATGGTTGGCAATGTAAATTCTAAAGTACATTTTAAATCTCTTGTTATATTATCTATGCCAGGAGCTGTATTATCATTTAGGTCTTGTATAATTCTCAGAATTTCTTCAAGGTTTAATATATATATATATATATATATATATATATATATATATATATATATATATATATATATATATATATATATATTAAACCTTGTGATGATGAAGAAATCCTGAGAATTATACATGACCTAAATGATAATACAGCTCCTGGCATAGATAATATAACAAGAGATTTAAAATGTACTTTAGAATTTACATTGCCAACCATTACTAAATTAATTAATGAAGTGTTAGAAAGTGGTGATTATCCAGAAGAATTGAAGTAGACGCTGGTAATACAGATTCACCAATCAGGAGATAACCACGACCCTGGAAATAAATAAAAGACCTATATCTCTAATTATGATTTATTCTAAAATACTAGAAAGGGTCTTGAAGTCAAGAATAGTTGATTTTGTGACTAAAACATTTAAATTTGATGAGCATCAGTTTGGATTTCAAAAAAGTAGTAGTACACAAATGGCGGCTGTTGAAGTCATGGAGTTTATTACTAGAAATCTTGACCAGAATAAATATGTGCTGGCAATGTTTGTACATTTAAAAAAAGCATTTGACACAGTTAATCATAGCAGCAAATTAAACAAACTGTATAATATGGCATTGCGCATAAACTTATATCTAGTTATCTATTTGGCAGAAGGCAAACAACTGTTGTGAATAGTAAAAGAAGCACCTCAAAAATTGTAAAAACAGGTGTCCCACAGGGATCTGTACTTGGACCAATTTTGTATTTGTTGTATGCACAGAATCTATCATTAGCAAAATTAAAGGCTACATACATAACTTTCGCAGATGACACAGTGTTGTTGTATTCACATGACTCCCAGAATTCACTGGAAAAAATAGTCAATGATGACTTGGATACACATTACAGGTGGTTATTAAGTAATAAATTGAAAATAAACTTAGATAAAGTAGTGTACATAATGTTTGTACAAAAACGTAAATACATAACAGATATGAATATTAATATAAACAATCAAAAAATCAAACATGTAAATAACTATAAGTACTTTGGATTAACAATAGACAATAAGTTGAATTTTGGCGAACACTTAAATAATGCAAGGGAAAAAATATCTAGTGGCAGGAGCCTTTAGAAGATGTGAATATTATTTCACAGAGAGATTGAAGAGGCTAATATATAATTCATTAATAGAACCACATATGAGCTATATGATGGTTGTTTAGGCTTCAGCGCCAAAGGTGAAATTACAACAATTGCAGAGAACACAAAACCCGGTACTAAAAGTATTATATGGACTAAACTGGTTTTATACAACTAAATGTTTGTATGAAACATTAAACAGCTTATAAATTCATAATCTTATAAAGCCGGAAGAAGGTACATTAATGTATAAAATATGGAATAATAACATAGAAACGAACATTAAAGTGGCAAGGAGTGGTGAGGTGCATATGTATTCAACAAGGCAATGGGCAGGTTAGGTTAGGTTTGAATGTGAGTGGTCCATATCGGTCCCTCCACCGCGACCATAAGGTCTATTGTGGCTCAGGCAATGGGCAGACCCATGTGTAGTAGCATCAAGAACAAATATAAAACTCAACAGTGTAATTACGAGGAGCACAAGATCATTTAAGACTATTCCAGAAGAACTCAGAAACATACGTCAGATGCAAAGATTCACAATGAACCTAAAAAGGCATTTATTAAATGGACAAAATATTTTCCACTTAGAGAGTATATAGTTTCTAAAGTACCTACTTGACATTGATATAAACCACGCGTCAACTGAAGTGGTGTATTTTGGATGCTATTTGATCGTTTGTATCTCAAAATCAAGTTCACCGAATCTGTTCTAATTTTCACAGGTTAACAGATGCTTTTTGGGGCTTCTGATTGGCAGACAATAACAAAATTTGCAGTTACGTGCTACAAGATACAGGGGTGGAATATAAGCAACATTTCAAACGATGGCCATTAGTCTACGAGGAGATATATATATATATATATATATATATATATATATATATATATATATATATATATATATATATATATATATATATATAGATATGTATTTTAGAAATATACCTTGATAGCACGGGACGTTGTCGACATTTTATTATTATCGCAGCCCACCACGTTTTATATCAATTCTGTATTTTATGTCAAATCTAAGTAAAAATGCAAGCAAACCCCATTGGTCGATGAGGCGGATTATGTTCACTTTCGGTATTCAGTGCTGAAGATTATCTCTATACCTTGGAACCATCTCGAGATTTTGTTGAGATCGCGTTCCACTACGTTACTGTCATTAGTTTTGTCTTTGAAGTAAAATTAGACTCTTAACCAGATTGCTTTTTTTTTCGTAGAACGCGCACTTCAATAGTCAAGGAGTTGGGTTGGGTGAATTTTCGGTATACAATTCAGAAAAACACCTTAATACCTCGGGACGTTTTCGAGATTTTATTAATCAACTTTGTATTTTAGCTCAAATCCACCCTAAGTAAAAATGCAAGCAAACCCCATTGGTCGATGAGACGGATTATGTTCCTTTTGGTATTCAGGACTGAAGATTATCTCTATACCTCAGGACCTTCTCGAGATTTTGTGGATATCACGTTCCACTACGTTGCTGTCATCAGTCTTGTTATTGAGGTCAAATTATACTCTTAACCACATATTTTTTTTCCAAAAACGCGCACTTCAATAGTCAATGTGTATTTTCGGTATCAGATTTAGAACACCTTAATACCTCGGGACCTTTTCGAGATTTTATTAATATCGCAGCCTACTATGTTTTTATAATCAAATTTGTATTTTGGGTCAAATCCACCCTAAGTGAAAATGAAAGCAAACCCCATTGCGATGAGGCGGACTATGTTCGCTTTTGGTATTCAGTGCTGAAGATTATCTCTATACCTCGGGACCTACTCGAGATTTTGTTGATATCACGTTCCTCTACGTTGCTGTCATCACTTTTGTCTTTGACTCATAAACACATGTTGATTCTCAGAGATAATATGTTTAATGGGAGACTGAATATAAGGAATCACAATGACTAATGGTCAAGAGCTTGACTTTGTTGATTATGTTAATGTTGATGTGGAAATAGCAAGTTACCGCAGTGATGATGACATTGTGACAAGTGTTTTGCACCTGACAACAGAACAAGACCAAGAAAACGAAGATTCTGAGGATGACGAAAACGAGTCTAACGAGTCACCATCCTTGCAGGAGGTTGATACCTCAATTGAAACTTTAAGACAATATCTAGAGAGCAAAGACAGTGTATCAGAAGACATCTTCAGTAGTTTGAGTGCGGTGGAAAATTTATTATTAAGGCTAAATTCAATCAAAGATTGTAGTCACAGATAACAGATTTTTTCAATAAAATGTGAAAAACATCTTTATTCATTTAAGTGTAGTTTTAGTGTAAACATTAGTGTAAAGGACAAATTTAAGCGCAAATTACAGAAAGAGATAATACACTTTTTTTAAACAAATTTACAAGAGATATATAAATATATGGTGAGTTCTTAATAATGCTTGTTTTTCTTTAAGTGTAATGAGACGCCAGTCAACTATAAATAACGTTTTAAAATTTTGTCTGAAAATACTTTCAATTGCATCAGCTAGGGCGTCCAAAGCTTATCTGCATAAAACTTTGTTCTAATGTGGGTATTGGTATTTATATTATTTTGTAACTCGAAGTTTTCTTAACTCGAACTTTTTTCTGATCCCTTCAAACTCGACTTACATAAGTTCAACTATATATATATATATATATATATATATATATATATATATATATATATATATATATATATATATATATATATATATATATATATATATATAAACACACACACACATAGTGTTTCACTTGAAGTGGCGACAATCATTATTCCATAACGGGTCAGCCGATTCACAATATATATATATATATATATATATATATATATATATATATATATATATATATATATATATATATATATATATATATATATTTAAAAACAAAGTACTTCAAAAGCTCTACATCCTGGTATGCAATATCATGATTCGCTTTTTCCACTGCGCTAATAAATAAGGCCCCAAAAATGACGAAAGCATAAAAAAAACACCAAATATACCTATCGATTTAGGCACATCTGTAAGCCACAAATCCCAAGTTTCAATATCGTAACTTATACTGAGTGTTCACAACTTGAGTGCAAAAAAATAATGAAAAAAATAGACTTTTTTGGAGTGACCTGTGTAAACGCTACTGAGTGTCTTGCAAATATTTCAATGCCAATGGATTAAAAGTCATCTAGTGTATCAATTCACACAATATCATCCGCATATCTTATACAGAATGTTCATAATAAATACGGAAACATACCCTTTAGCAATGTATTACCCAATTTGGACTTTGATCTGACCACCCAACTTGCACCAAAGTGATGCCAACTGGGATCGGAACTTAAAATGAGCAGTTATTGCGTAATCGCCACTAATTCTGGTGTAATGAACTTAATATTACACATTAGCAGTGACAATTACGTAATATTGACCACTTATAAATACTAGAGTTATGCATTTCCTTCGTTGCTTTCAAGGTATTAGGAACCTCATCGTTAACTCATAGAATGACTTAAAAATTCCAGGAATTTGAAGGTAGAAAACGACAGTAGCCGAAACTATCTTATGTTACCGAAATTCAGGTTCCCACTAAATACAGCATATCAATTTCCCTGACTTTTCCCCGATTTCCCTGACATGCGAAAATCTATTTCTCGGACCTTGATCTTCTACAATTTACCCCCAACATGTGTGACACACTACTACCGAATACAGTAGGTTTCCACATCATGACAGAAAACACACTTCCCCATTTCGAATACAAAGCGACCAATGAACCCAAAATTAAGAAAAAACAATTGTGGTTTTAGATAAATGGTTCAGAATTTCACAAAAAGCACATTGTTTCAATCATTTATCATAAAAAGGAAACAAATAATTTTTCCCTGACAGGGACAAAAATTCAGTGACTCTTAAGTCAATTTTCACGATTTTTCCCTGATTTCCCTGACATTTTTTCATCTACAAATTCCCTGACTTTTCCCGGTTTTCCAGGCGAATGGGGACCCTGCGAAATGCTACATCAAAGTTGCAGCCCCTTTCAAGTAGCATTGATAGTTGCCGGTCTCTTTATGTTACACCTAGTAGTTGTGAAACTTCTTGGTGATATATTCTGGCGACACTCACGTTTCCTCTACCTGAAGAAGTACATTTTACTGTTTGTGGCTAGTATAAAGTAGTAGTCACCCTTCAAATGCACTATAAAGTATTTTACCCGCTACAGTCTCACTTATTCATCAAGGATGATTGTTCCGTCACAACAGCATTGTTGAGATTGTGCAAGTCTAGTAGAGTGATTAATTCCAATAATAACATCATATGTCAATAAAAATCACGTCACTTGACCAACAAACAAAAGTTCACAGACATTCTACAACAATTTAGGGGAAGGTGAGAAGTGAATCCGGAAAAAACAGTAGTTTAAAACAGTATAATGCTGTTATAAACACGCCACTTTGTCAACAAACATCAGTGAAACATTAACTACAAATGAGACAAGTTGTTCCCAAATGGAATATCAAACGATTACAAAAATTATTACTCATGTTCTGTTTAATTAAAACAACAATATATAATGTATTATTAACGAACATTGTTTTTCATAATACACTTTCTTTTTCTTTTCAAGAGTAATCGCTAACAAAACACACGACATGATGCATGTAAATCACAACCTAAACCTTGATGATTACTCATGCTCTATTTCATTAATACAATGATCTATAATGTATTATTAAATAATCTTGTTTTTCATAAAGCACTTTCTTTTTCTCTTCAAAAAAAGCAATCGCGAACAAATCACAAAACAAGACGCATCGAAACCACAATCCAAAACTTTGTTAACTTAAAATGACACGCAAAACAGAGAATTTCAAAAGCATCTGTTTTCGGAACCATACAGTGGCAAGGAGAACTATAAATACCCATTTAATAGATTACCATGTAGGCATTACTGCAAAGTAAGTATAAAATGTTGAGTCATAATCCCGCACTTGGTAGCCTTCAGTGAAAGTATCTTTAAAGGCCCGGATTTTTAGTATTCACCACCAAAGACAAGCTGTAACTACTTTCAAGTTACATATTTTAGTGAATGCAGCTTCAGTGTTTGTTTTGAAATGCGCCATTTTGTAGATGGACATTTATGACGATTATTGCCTCCTCTGTTAGGATAAATATCTAAAAATAAATGTATTGCTATTTTGGCAGTTATCGCAGCAAATAAAAAAAATATATTAGTTCATTGTATAGAAAAGTGAATTAGAATACAGATTGCAGCACTTTGGGGGTGATGATGTGGCATGTGGAGATTACATTATCTAGTTTTTATTAAAAACTGAAAATTTCAGTAAACTTGCATTTGTTTACAAGACATACAAATATAAAGCATCAGAAATCCAATTATCAATGTTGATTGGTAGTCTCGCTAGTATCTATAGAATGGGAATAAAAGACAAACATGTTTTTAGTGCATAGACTTGGAGAGACATATTGTTCTGTGAAATAATATTCAAGACAAAGAAAGCAAGTGCAAGACAGAGTAGATGGTGATAAGTCCCGTGATAGTGGCTATTACCGTTTCGCCACGTCATCGCTATGTAAAGGTTACAGTGTTGGAACGTAGCTGGATAAGTTCCAGACACCATGCCGCAACGTTGCCGCCATTCCCCATTTTGGTGGTTACACCGTGATAGGAAGGTTTCTATAAAGGATCACTGACTGGCGGCGAAACACTTATAAGTTATCACGACAGTCGCTGCTACGTTTCAGGACCAATTGCGCTAGTTGGGCAGCACCTTAAATTTTGGGAAGACACCACTCCATTATTTCTGAAAATAGCTAAGTGAAGATTGGAATTTGCGATGAGCACTGATAAGTACACTTGGAGAACACAAATTACCACAACACATCTTTTTAAGACTTGACAATCGTTAGCATCATCACAGGATGAAAAATTATATTTTTCATCTTGCTTATCAGTGCTCATCACAGGTCCCAATCTTCATTTAGCTACTTTCAGAAATAATGCCGTGGTGTCTTCCTAAAATTAAAGATGCTGGTCTGATCAAAGTCCAAATTGGGTACTACATTGCAAAAGGGTATGTTTCCGTATTTATTTATAAACACTCTGTATAAGATATGCGGATGATATTGTGTGTAGTGTGTACTCAGTAGCGTTTACACAGGGCACTCCAAAAAAATAGTAATTTTTTTGCACCCAAGTTGTGCACACTCGGTATAAGTTATGATATTGAAACTTTGGGATTTGTGGTTTAGATGTGCCTAAATAGATATATTTGTTTTTTGTAAAAAAAAAAATGCTTGATATGCTTTAGTCTATTTGTTATCGTAGTAGGCTGTGGAAAAAGCGAACCTTAAAATAATGCATACCAGGATGTATGTATGTATGTATGTATGTATGTATGTATGTATGTATGTATATGTATATGTATATGTATATGTATGTATATATATATATATATATATATATATATATATATATATATATATATATATATATATATATATATATATATATATATATATATATATATATATATATATATATATATATATATATATATATATATATATATATATATATATATATATATATATATATATATGTATATATATATGTATATATATATATATATATGTCTCTCTCTCTCTCTGTGTGTGTGCGCTCGCGCGCGCGCATATGTATATACAGTAAGTCGCCACTTAATGTCCTAGTTAAGGACCTACTAATCGCGACGTTAAGTGAAACGACCTAAAACGAATCATTGGGAATGAATATAATGTACATACATATGTACATATTTGTGACTGCAAAATCACTCAGAAAAAAAAAACAGTATTCATTATGTATTTAATATGTACATGCCTACAGTCTACATTATATTATGTACTCCTTTTTTTTTTTTACATAATATTGTACCCTTTTTTTAAATAACAACGTTATATCGAATCAGTTACAACGTTAACCGATACATTTGCCTAGAACAAACTGTGACGCTAAAAAGAAACAACGTTAAATGAGACGACGTTAGGCGAAGACTTACTGAATAGCAGGGGACACAGACCAGTTTTTAATCTCAAGTGTGGACAATTTTCGATGTATTGTTTTTGATAACTTGTATTTACTCCTTCAATTTGATTTTCCACAGCTGTATAAATGGATGAAAATTCTGGTAACTTGGACAATTTGAAAAATTGCATTTGCGGTATGAAATACATGCAACGTGTTCCTAACTCGCTTTTAGAATCATCTGTAAATACGCACAAGTAATTAGAATGAGTGAAGGTTGGAATCTGTGATGAGCACTGATAAGTATAATTTGGGACACCCAATTCATCACAATACAGTTTTTAGACCTGACCATCACAAAGTTAGAGCCATCAGATGAATGAATAAACTAAGCGAATAAAATCTATGACTGTCAGAAAAGATAAACCAGACCAAACCAAACTATTGTCTGTTTACCATTTGATCCGCGAATTACGAGAGGTTTTAATAGCATTTTTATAAGAAAGCCAACTTACAGCTAACATTTTCTACAAAATATACATTAAAAACATATAAGTAGTTCTAGTTTTTATTAGTTTAGTGTTATCATCCCTCTGATGACGCTAACTTTGTTAGTGAAACGATCGTCAGGTCTAAAAACTGTATTGTGATGAATTTGGTTCTCCAAATTGTACTTATAGGTAAATAGAATATTTATCTAATTCTAACGCTGTATTCTGAGCCTGGAACTTAATGTGGTACGAAAGCAAAAGATCTGATCTTTCCATTTTTTATATTTAGTTCTTTCATATGCAGCTATTAACATTGGTTCTTCTTCTTTTTCCAATACTTGTTTGTTAATGTATCTCTTATGTGATAACGGACTTCCATGATTTCAGCAAACAGCGTTTCATTTGGGCTAGACTTCATTGCACATATTTGAGCAAAATTTTCGAATCTGAAGCGGCCAAATTCCATGGAAGAGATTCATCAGATTCCACTGCATTCTGGAAGTCACTGTTTGGTGTGTATTTTGCTCCAACGGAATTATCAGTACATATTTTTTCGAAAACAAAGAAAGTGTCAAACTCACTTTAAGAGTGATCATTACAAATTTTGTTTCACGGTTCCCAAAGGACGACGCTATGTGCCATCCTGCATGTGATACACTGTCTTGTTGCACGAAAAGTACGCAGACTCCATTAAATAATGAGGTGATGGCATCAACTGCCCACCCAGGTTCGGTGATTTAAACCCATTGAATTTTTTCATGTGGCTACGTAAAATCTCCAGTAATGGCGACAAACCAGATGATTTCCGCCCTAAAGGCCAGAATTACTGGGTGTCATTGGTTGAGCCTCCTTTATCTGAAATTTTCATCAAAAATTGGATATCCGGGTGAAAGGACAGCAATGGAATTTTTTTCTCTCGCAGGGCTCGTCCGCGACTTTGCCGCCCCGGTAGCACTGCAGCCCTTGGCCTATTGTGCATATGGAAATTTATGACTAAAAACTGGAAATCCATCTATAAGGGTTGTATCATGGAGATAATATTTGTGATGAAAAGTACATATCAGTGATATGCAATATCAACCCAGATGATCTGGACCTGCCCATTTCAATGAAAGAATTTGCGCAAATTCTTAAAGAATTTGGGGGCTGATTTGGTGAAAATTGACATTTTTTCGTTAAACCTCGAGTAATATAACGTTTCAGAAGCTTATTGGTACAGGAATACGAATATTTCCTTTGTGATTAAGTCATGGACCCTGAATTCATTTGATGGGAATGTCTTTCTGATGAGAGTAAATTATCACGGCTATGTGGAAATTATGATTCAATTTGCCGCACTATTTTTGATGAAACTAGAAAATAAAAATTGGGTTGTCACAGCAGCTCCAAGTAACACAGAATGTTAAAAAATAAAGACTGTATACAACATACTACTTGGCTCTAATTAGAGCGAAACCGGTCTACGGTTGTAATTGTGGTGAAAATGCATCTAGCCTTACATACTTTGTCCTTATATTGGGTTAGAAATGGGTCAGGACTGACAATTTACTAAATTGTTAGTCGGTTGTATACAGCCTCTGTTTTTTAACACTCTGTGTTATTTGGAGCTGCCGTGATAACATACTACTTGGTTCCGCAACGAGGTGGCTGCACGTGTTTCATGTCTTACAGCTCACTTAATTTTGGAAGCCTGGTTACTATAGCCGTATTACTTCATAGGTGTATTTTCGCTGCAATTTGTATGCCGCACTGACGAGCTCTAATTAGAGGGAAACCAGCCTATGGTTCTAATTGTGGTGAGAATGCATCTAGCCTTACATACTTTGTCCCTATATTGGGGTAGAAATGGGCCAGGGCTGACAATTTACTAAATTGTTAGTTGGTTGTATACAGTCTCTATTTTTTTTAACATTCTGTGTTATTTGGAGCTGCGGTGACAACATACTACTTGCTTCCACAATGAGGTGGCGGCACATGTTTCGTGTCTTACATCTTACTTAGTTTTGGAAGCCTGGCTATCATAGCATTAGTTTATAGGTGTATTTTCGCTGAAATTAGTATGCCGTACTGACAAGCTCTAATTAGAGTGAAACCGGTCTATGGTTCTAATTGTGGTATAAATGGGCCAGGGCTGGTAATTTAGTAAATTGTTAGTTGGTTGTATACAATCTCTATTTTTTAACATTCTGTGTTATTTGCAGCTGACATGACAACATACTACTTGGTTCCGCAACGAGGTGGCGGCACGTGTTTCGTGTCTTACATCTCACTTAGTTTTATTCAAGGCATTTAGATAAGGAAGGTACCTGCGAAATTATTAAAATGGCATATGTCTTCCATTCTTACTCGCTCGGATGATTCCATTTTAGCCAACCCAATAGTATCGGTTAATTTAAAAAAAAAAAAACAGTTCCCTCATGTTATTTTTTATGAAATTTGGTATTATACTGCTTTTGTAAAGGCTTTACCACGTAGCAAAATTGAAGATTCTAGCTTACTCTGAAATTAAGTTATTATTTGAAATATTTTTATGAAAATTCACACCTGCTGCATCCAGAACACTTATTTACTATTTAACAGACAATTTTTTTGAAAAATGCTTGTATTTTTAATGAAAATTCGTCACCATAACGCAATTGCTGTGTCCAGACTTTCAAACACTGGTTAAATAATGTAACTCTGCACTGAGACTGCCGAAAACGTTTACTCAATCAATCACATAATACAAAATTGTAATGATGCCTTCGTGTTAAAATGGTTAGGAAATTAGATTTAAGAAAGAAAAAAAAAGAACCTGCTAATCCAAATTAGGTACCTATTTAATTACCTTCATAGCCCAACATAAGGTGGGTCACTTGAAAACAAACAAAACTTAATGAAGAGCTGCTTCAAACTACATAGAAAATATAACATTGCGAGTCAAAGATTATAAAATGCAATAAATTTATAAACATTTCTTAAGAAAAGATGATATTATCACAAAATGTACACATTAATCTGGTAAACAAGACAGGCAGATAAATAAATAGATTTGTTGTAAGATAAATTAACAATCTATATTTACATTTCCTAAGTATAATACACTAATAATGTTCCCAATGCTGCTCGGTATGACATGTATAATTATTATAACAGTACAAAAAATAAAGAAGATCTGAGAGAGCAAATTCGTTATAGTATAATTTTCATTAAAAGATTCAAAACTCAATTAACTCAATTTCCCATCAAACTAGAAACTAGTCGGAGTGGGTCGACTAGCGAAATTCTCACACATAAAAATTAAAAATAATTTCCGGACGCAGCAAGTGCGTTATGGCAGCGAATTTTCAATAAATGCTTCAAATTTGTATAACTCAATTTTTTATAAACCCAGAAAGTTGAATTTTGCCATGTAGTAAGGTATTTACGGAGACAACATATCAACCAAATTTCATCAACATAGTTTTATTATTTTTTGAGAGACATACTAACGAACTCATCCAAGCTATTAATAAAAGAAAGATTCTTGCGGAGTTTCATCAAAATCGGTTAGTTGATTTATCGGTTGAATTCAAACACACACAACATATATATATATATATATATATATATATATATATAGAATTTTTTTTGCAAAGTCTCACCATCGGTACCTCTCTATTAGTGATCCTTTTTATATAAAAATTCGCAAAATGTTTGCTGAAAATTATAATTTCAGACTCAAAGATGACAAAGTGATTCAGGCATTTTAAACAAAAACGGGATCTTGTTCAAAACATATGAAATATGTGCACTATTGTTTCTTCAAATGTCAAAAAAAAAGCATACATTCATCAAGCTGGAATCCATTACGTAACCTTCTGCATAGAAGACAATCAATTATCAATTCTAAAGGTCTATATTACATTATAATAAAGTTACAAAAATTTACAATATGATCAGTAAAACCTTTGAAAAAATAACATATCGCCACAAATACATCTTTTACAATTATGAGAAATATAATATGTATAGTTGTTTTATAGAATGCAACAAAAGTGAGAATCAAGCCTCGCAATTATATTTTGAAAGGTACTTCATCGGCATATTTCTGTTCATTCATAAAGTATGTTAAATTTACACCTGCATAGGATTCCAAAAGAAGACATCTGTATAAAGCTATATTTAGGAGAATTTTAAAAAAATCACGTTGATTTAGAGCCATTTTCACAACCAGAGCATATATATATATATATATATATATATATATATATATATATATATATATATATATATATATATATATATATATATATATATATATATATATATATATATATATATATATATATAAGTTTCTGAGCAGAAAACACAAGATATTATGGTTCTGACTAGTGTAGCAACATATCCTGCAAATTCATGTAGAAAAACAGAAGATGCCTGCAGGGGTTCCAAAATTCAGGGTTCAAGAAATAATGAAAAAGCGTTAAATTTAAACTAAATAAATAGAAAACAATTAAAAATCTTCATCCAGGATATGCACAATGGTGTTTAGAGTTATGCAACTGGTACCTATTTACAACATTTAAATATTATGGACAGATTTTATAAAAAAGTTGTTTGGCATGTGTAAACAGTGCTAGAATACTAAATGGACACAATGACAGAGTTTGATCCCAACAGAATCAACACGTAACATTCCTACGAGAGTAGCAGCGTTGATTCGGATTTAGTGTTTCTTGTTTTATCTTGGGAAATATAATTAAACTTGTTATTTACGAGGGCAGTTTGACGGCAAATAGGTGTCGAGAAATACTGGATGATGTCTTGTCGATTTATGTGATATTATCCCATTAGCTCATTTAGACAACATTTTTTTAACAAGATGATGCTCCAACACATAATTTACAAACAGTAACATCAGATTTAGATAATTTGTTTCGTAATCGGGGAAAAGGAATCCACAGTCCTGTAGGGTGGCCACTTAGGTCTCCAGAGTTGTCAGTTTTAGATTGTTTCTTGCAGGAATATCTAAAAAAATACCTAAAAGATACAATTTTCCATTCTAGGCATTCTACGAAGGAGGATTTTCATAATGGCATGAAAACAGAAGTGAAAAATTTGGAGGTCAGGTCCGTTATCCTCTTAAATGCTTTGCGTAGAATAAGGAAAGTTTGCTGAACTTGCATAGAATATAATACCAATCAATTTAATCAATCTTTTTAAATATTTAAATTATTTACTTGTATTTTCTTGTTTGTTTTCAAATTAAGTGGTTCAAATATTCAGCTTTAATGATTTCATACTGGTTATATCAAATTACCATTTTTGTAACTTAATTATTTCAAATTAATTGCTTTTAGTGTGACATAAAATAATTAGTATTCATTAGAAAATATATTATAAATGATCGTATCTTTTATTTTCCATGGCACACCAGAAAAAATAAAAAATGTAAACTAAAGGTAAGTTATCTGTAAGAACGACGTAGAAAGACAAGATAAATAACATTAGTAAAAATATATGGGGTGTAACATTAGACAAAAGCTGTTTGATCTTTGGTTTTAAAAACATGTCCACTGTCGATAGCCTACTATGGATATAAAGAAATGTAATTTACTTGGCAATTAAAAAGAATGTATGTATATAATATGTATGTCTTAAAAAATATCAATGAGCCAGATCCAATGCCATAAAAATATGCAGGTGTTCCGTTTAAAAAATCAAATGTTTGGTTTGTGTCACAAAATTCATGCTAATAGAAAATATTTTAGGACGCAGCAAGTGCGTTATAATAGTGAATTTTCACAAGAATTTTACACTATTAGGCATATTACTAAAAGTGACACTTTTAATTTAAACAGACGTCGAAGTTCGGGTTTAGAGGTTCTAGCTCCCTTTAAGAAAGAAACTGAATGCCCAAAGCTCAATTTTCTATGACGCTAGAAAATTAAAATTTGGTGAATCTAGGTACTGTGTCGCTTGAAAAAAAATTGTATTACAAATTCCATTAAAGTTACAAAAGCTTATCAGAAGGAAACTTAATTCATACCCAAGAAGTCAATTCATTGTTCAAATAACATAACCTACTTGAACAATTACTCAACAAATATTAACGTTAATATTCTTATTCTTTGATTTCCAGGCAATTATTTACTATTTAACCTTATAACGGAACTGTTAAACCATGATAAATAAACAAAACACATTAATATTCTTTACTTTCCAATTTTAAAAGCATAATAAAGGTACAAGTTGTTGTATCTATTTCAATCACAATCATTTACTACTTAACCTCAATACAGAACTGTCAAACTGTAATAGATAAACAAAACATGTTCTTATTCTTTACTTTCCAATTTTAAAAGCAATGTACAATCATTAACTTAACCCCAAAACAACTGCCAAACCATAATAAATAAACAAAACACACCATCCCACCTCGTTTTTACTTCAAGTAGCTGGTATAAAACTTCCTTATTTTCCCCTACAAATCCCTGCATCCGAATATACCTGAAGGCGGTCATTAGGGTGGTATTGCCACAGTTCGGGTATGAACGTTATCGTTGCATTATGATGTATGCCTGTTGTATATGTATCAATATTCGCGTGGCAGGTGACTACTTTGTCTTTGTCTGGCATCATACTTTAACCACATGGGTTGTTTCAATTCGTGTCTTTCAGATTTTATTTTTAATTTGGGAAAAACTCACAATGTTGCGAACCAAAATACTTAAAATGCACAACAGGTTTATTCACTTCATTTCTAGCTACATGTAAAGTCCCATTCCAGTTACTTTAATACTCTAAACATAGTGTATTCAAAAAAAAATTTTTTTGGGGGGAAAAATATGCCCCGCTATAGCGGATTGTCGAACTCTTCCGCGATTGTAACGAAATGAAGGCTTAGATTAGATTAGATTTTATTTTGAGTGGGCTATTTCAGTCCCTCCACCGCGACCTTAGGTCTATTGTGGCTCACGTCTAATTATTTAGATTTCACCCATCAATTCCAGCTCCCTGAGAGAGTCGATTTTTTCTTGAGGGTGAGAGTTTGTTTGGCAGGTGTACTGCCATCTGAGTACAGTCGCTTGTCCGTTTCGAAGCTCAAAGAGAGATAACCTCTCTCCGAGTTCGTCTGGACCCGACATCCGTCAGTGTTTGCCTCGAAGCGGTATCATGAAGTCCCGTTGTCGAGCAGCATCTAATCTCGAGTTGTAATCCACCCCTAGAGATCTCAGCTCCCCTCAGGCTCTTCCAAACCTGACACCTAACAGTGTTAAGACTCAAGGCAACATCCCATCGAGTCCCGCTCCCGAGCATCACCCCAGCGAGGCCGTCCGTCCGTTTCGTAGCACACAGTATGGGCTCCAAACTCCGGGTGTTTACCACTCATCAGAGATCAGAGCCCCCGGGACGTCTGGACACACGACACATGCCAGGGCTCAATCCAGGGCGGTATCATCTGGAACCTCGCGCCCGAGTAACAACCAAGCGAGGCCAATTGTCAGTCTCTGAGGCCACAGTGGAGGCGCCAAACTCCGGGTGCATATCACTCCCCAGAGATGTCTACCTCCCCCAGCCTCATCTGCACCAGACCCCCGCCAGTGTTTCATTGACTCGAGGCGGTATCATAAAGTCCCGCCCTCGAGCAGCGTCCAGGCAGGGTCGTTAGCCTGTATCGATGCTCACAGAGTAGGCCCAAGTCTCCAGGTATAATCCACCACTAGAGACCCCACCCACCTCCGGGTTCGTCCAGGTCCAACACCTGCCAGCGTTAGCTTAAATTTCACCCAACAAATCGAGTTTCCAACAGGAGACGACACCTGCGAGGTGAAACTTTGTTTGACAGGTGTACTGCCATCTAAGCGAAGTCGCTTGCCCGTCTCAAAGCTCAAAGGGAGATAACCTCTCTCCGAGTTTGTCTGGACCAGACATCCGTCAGTGTTTGACTCGGTGCAGTATCATGAAGTCCTGTATCCGAGCAGCATCCAAGTGAGGTCGTTTGTCCGTTTCGAAGCTCACAGAAGAGGCCTCAACCCTTAGTTTCATTCCACCCCTAAAGGTATCAGCTCTCCTCCGGGTTCGTCTAGACCCGACACCCACCAGTGCTAGACTCAAGGCGACATCCCATCGAGCCCCGCTCCCGAGCATCGCACAAGCGAGGCCGTTCGTCCGTTCCGAAGCACACAGTGGGGGGCCCAAACTCCGGGTGTTTACCACTCATCAGAGTTGTCAACCCCCTACGGGTCGTCTAGACACACGATACCCGCCAGCACTCAACCCAAGGCGGCACCCATCCGGAACCCCGCTTCCGAGTAACAACCAAGCGCGGGCAATCATCCATTTATAAGCCCAGAGTGGAGGCCTCAAAATCCGGGTGTACATCACTCCCCAGAGATATCCGTCTCCCTCCACGCCCACATGGACAAGACCCCCGCCAGTGTTTGATTCCAATTAGTCGCCTTTTACGACAGGCAGGAGTTACCTTGGGCCTATTCTTTTAGTTAGTCCCCGGACCCACAGGGGACAAAAGAAAATGAAGGCTTATGCCAAGGTTCAAGCAGTTGAGTATTTTTTGAGTTATCGCTCGGATACATACATACATACATACATACATTACATATATATATATATATATATATATATATATATATATATATATATATATATATATATATATATATATATATATATATATATATATATTCCCTGACTCTGATCTACAATCTACTCCCAAAATGTGTGACACACTACTATAGAATACAGTAGATCTTCGCCTCATGGCAGAAAGCACACTTCCCCAAAATTACATTTATAAAACATACACAATTTTCCTTACAAATAAACGAAAACCTTACTTTATACAAATATGCACCTATCATTGTTTTAATTATTTATCATAAAATGAAAACAAATAATTTTTCCCTGGCATAAACATAAATTCCCCGACTCTTTAATCAATTTTCACAATGTTTCCCTGACAACATTTTTCCTTCTACAAATTCCCTGACTTCCCGGTTTTCCCTGTTTTCCAGACGAGTGGACACCTATATATATATATATATATATATATATATATATATATATATATATATATATATATATATATATATATATATATATATATATATATATATATAAACATATAAAAATTCAAACGACCTTGGATATGGGTTCTAGAGACCCTAATTCGCGCTCATTTCAAAAAAAAATTCCGACCGTCACGCCACTGTTACTTCTCGATTACTGAATTTCCTTAATGAAAATTCACTATAAACTGGTTGCATCATTGAATTCTAAAAAAAATTATTAGAATTAGTTTTCAGAGTTTTATTAACTCGATCACATAAAGGAGGATACAGGGTGCCTAAAAATGGCAAATTCTCAAAAACACCCCTGTAGCTCAAAAACAAAGAGTGCCATGTCAGTTTTGATTTCGGCATCGTTAGGTTCACAAAAAAGTAGAACAGTATTGTGAAAACCGCAACATTATTTACTCATAACCGAGATACCCCACAAAAGCAACGAAATCCGGACACTCTGTACAAGTAATATTAAATTTTGTGTTATTTTAGCAGAACAGAATGTAAGATTATGATCAATAATAACAACTTTTAATCACATATTTTTATTAACACATTACTTACTTCTAATGAGTGAAACATGGCTCGAGCAAAAAGATCGGCATCTTCTTTGGAACTAAAATTTAACCCGTAAACTTGCTTATTGTCTCTCCATTGGTGAAAAGTCGCCGTTGCTTGATTGTATTTCAGTCCTTTTAGAATGGCACAGTTGATAACAACCTACAAAAACAGAAAGCCTTACATTAATTATGAGAACCAATTACGATTTATTTACCATTTATTTCTTATTAAGCAATGTTCGAGCCCTGAGGGAACAAAAAAAAAAAAAAAAAATGTTTAAAAAATATAATGTTAACAGCTTATCGAACAGACATTAAATGTAATCAATTTCACTTTAAAATGTTCAGACAGGTTGGTTTTATTATTTAAAAATACACAATTTTGTGTCCATCATCCACACTTCTGTATTTTCGAGTGATGACTTTATGGATATTTTTTAAGTGGAAGTCTTTCTTATTTTATTTTGAAACTCTTTATGAAAACAAATTCAAATAAAAGTCATTTGAATAGCGGGAGAACGTAAACACTACTACCAACAAAAATGAAAAATAAATTCAGTCTTTTAGCAAATAAAATAATGGAAGCAAGTCTTAAGGGTTCTACTATTGTTATCAAAAATAAATTGTTTTGCAAAATAGACTTGTATCAAGTGGATATCAAACGTTTAAGAAAAGCCCAGTATTATAGTTGATATTATTCCTCAATCTAGGCTAACTATATTTCATTCAAAGACGGAAAGACACCCTTTTAAAGTATAGTTATGGTGCAATGAAACTTAACACAAATTTTAATTCATTTTGAAAGCCGAACATCAGAACTCGGTAAAAAGTGTGCAATTTGTTTAATGAAAAGTATCCAGATGGACATACCAGCCGATTCTGAATTATCATAACCAAGAGTAAATTGAGAGAAACAGTGCAGCATTATAAATGCTGGGCGTCTTAAAGTTAGCGAAAACTTGAAGACATATATTTGGTTACATATGGAACAGAGGATCTTTAGAGCACTTCTTGGCAAGTTGCAGCAGACATTGTAGTCGGCGATCGGTTTACTATCTACTGGAAAAAGTACCATTCTTACAAAATCCTGCATGAACTTAGCGTAGATGATTCCGATCGCCGAATGCAGTTTCTTTAAATTATGCAAGATTTATGTAATGTAAATTCACGCTTCCTTCGCCAAATATTTTTTTAAAGGCACACTGTGTACATGGCACACAGTAACTCACAAATATAGCAGGTATTGGAGCAAAGAGAATCCTAACTTGATGATTAAGGCACATACTCAACACCTTCAGAGGGATAACATGGACAGTGGAGAATGAAATCATTCGCTCTTTCTATATACTTCAAAGAAGCCCTTACGGGGCAAAGGTATGTAGCATTTTTGAGGAATGATATGATCCCTACCCTTAAGAAAACTTTTCCAAATGAAATCAATCTTGTGACTTATTAAATGGGAATATTTAGTTCCAACTTCTTGTTTGATTCGAGACCGAACAGCAATGAAAAAAATTATTAAAACAAAGTTATATTAAATGAAAATATACATTTTTAGTTCCTCTGCATTTTTAAGATTTATTAATCTCTCTCTCTCCCTCCCTCTCTCTCTCTCTCTCTCTCTCTCTCTCTCTCTCTCTCTCTCTCTCTCTCTCTCTCTCTCTCTCTCTCTCTCTCTCTCTCTCTCTCTGTCTGTCTGTCTGTCTGTCTGTCTCTCTCTCTCTCTCTCTCTCTCTCTCTCTCTCTCTCTCTCTCTCTCTCTCTCTCTCTCTCTCTCTCTCTCTCTCTCTCTCTCTCTCTCTCTCTCTCTCTCTCTCTCTCTCTCTCTCTCTCTCTCTCTCTCTCTCTCTCTCTCTCTCTCTCTGTGTGTGTGTGTGTGTGTGTGTGTGTGTGTGTGTGTGTGTGTGTGTGTGTGTGTGTGTGTGTGTGTGTGTGTGTGTGTGTGTGTGTCTGTGTGTGTAAATGGATGTGTGTGTATTTTTATCGTATATGTTCCACCATAACTCTGTAACGCCTGGAGCTACTTCAACCAACTTTGGTGAACATATGACTTACTATCTGGAAAAAGAAGATACTGTGGGGGTAAGAGACCCCTGGGGATGAGGTGAGAAGGGCGAAGATATAAAAATACTTATATTAGTATCGAATCCATAATTTTCAGGGTCACAGATGAATAGTCACACACCTAAGGCTGTTAGTAATCGGTCAGTTTTCAATAAAATTGCCTGTATGAAATTAAAAACATTTGTTTTCGACAGGTTTCCAAAAGGCAACTACTTTCTTGTACTTTGTACTGGCCCTCGTATAACAGTTTCACACCAGACGGAGTTTTGTAGGAACCTAAGTACCAGTTTAAAATGGTTACTTATATTAATTTAAGATTCACAAAAATGTAAATGCAGCAACATTATTTGACGAGTTCTGAAATAGGTTAGTGTGATCATCAACTTCTAGGTCAAAAGATTTTTGGGAATTTGACATGTATACCTGCAAAACCTGGAAAGCACTTGGAACTCTAGCAAAAAGCTACACACCTTTGTAAACAGGTGCCTAAGAATATTACTGCACGTTAACTGGTCCGATCATATGACCAATGAGTTATTGCTGGAGGAATCGCAACAATGAAGAACCTAAAAGACTGAGGTTGAACACTGTGGGTGGAAACTGAAACAAAAAGTAGAACCACCCCAAAAACCACAAAAATAATACCAGAGTTTTGCGCCGGATACGTATTTTGACAACGAAGTTGTCTTTCATCAGTAACTGTCGCTAAACAGTTTAGCGACAGCTACTGATGAAGACAACTTCGTTGTCGAAATAAGTATCTGTTTAGCGACAGTTACTGATAAAGACAACTTCGTTGTCTAAATACGTATCTGTTTAGCGACAGCTACTGATGAAGACAACTTTCTTGTCAAAATACGTATCTAGCGGAAACTCTTTGTTATTACTTTTCTTTGTTTTTTGGGGGGTGATTTTGCTTTTTGTTTCAATGAAGAACCAATGAAGAAATCAGGTTCGAAAGCGAAGCTTAGGACACACATTGGACAAATAACAAGCAAACACCACAAGACAAGTAATGGTGTGGAATCCACAGGCCTCGAGAAAAGGGGAACGCCCAGCAATCACATAAAAGAGAACAGTTTTAATTGATTTTGCAGGCATAGCAAAATTTTGGCAACATACAAAACAACTATCCAAAGACAGTTAATATTATTATTATTATTATTCTGTTGATGAAATATAGTTTGACTAAAAGTCTGTAATGAGAAGATAGTAACTTACAAATATATACATATTTTTTACAAGTTTTTATAATCTAGACACTCACCTCATGATCCTGTAATTTTCTACCAACCACTCGGAATGTCTGTTGAACCGTGTGTTGGTATATGTGTACTTTCGACAAGCCCGACGACGTGCCCGATGGTACCCATTTTTTGTTAACATCATCGTATATCATAACACTTGCCCTAGCACTCGCTATGGACTGCTCGCTGTAAACAAAAAAATAAATAAAACTTAAATAATTATATTAGTTTCTAATGTAATTGTAAAATAATTAAAAAGCAATAAAACTAGTGCAACATGCAAGCAGAACATTCCTTAAATTAACATATATATATATATATATATATATATATATATATATATATATATATATATATATATATATATATATATATATATATATATATATATATATATATATATATATATATATATATATATATATATATATATATATATATATATATATATATATATATAACAAGCAAATACTAAAGTAGAAATGTGTGTTTCTTTATTAAGGAAAAATGGAATGATGGATCATAATCTAGCATTATCTTCCTTGAGTGACCTACCCAATGTAATGGGATGGCAATTCCCCACCTGTAACTAGTGCAGATGCTTTGCAATGAAACAGAAGTACAAAGGACCTATTATAGTAAAATCGGAACCATGAAATCTGAAAAACCACATTTGGCAACCATTTGAGTTTAGGTAGCCTGGCCAATTGCCAATTCCGACGTGAATCTGTTGTAATTCAAAATTGTTGAGCGGTGTGCGTTGGAATCAACCCGAGGTCTCGGCGCTGCAGTCAGCCGTCAACTGGTAGCGCGACGACAAAATCCTGATCATGATAAAGACACAAAAGATGAATTTATTATACCTACTTGTTTCGATTCGTGAATAAAAATCAAACATTAATTAACAATAGTGCTGCAAATTGAACCATAACTTCCACATAGCTGTGATAATCTACTCTCCTCAGGAAGACATCCTCATGAAATGAATTTACGGTACATGACTTGACCACATAGAAACTATTCGTATTCCTGTACCCATAAGCTTCTGAAACGTTATATTACTCTATTTTTAACGAACAAATGTCAATTTTCACCAAATCACCTCTCATTGATCCCCTACTCCATGCAGCGATCTTACACAAAAACAATTCGCAGCGGTCCTTGTTGGGTGCTAACTGAATACTAAATTTGAAGATGATATCTCACTTTGCTCGAAAGTTATTGCGCCTACTAACAGAAAGACGTACAGGCCATCGAAAAGTTTCCCTTTTTACGCCGTTTTAGCAAAAAAAATCTCGAAATTTCTGTCGCCAATATTCCACCCCACACATTCAACTCCTAATTTAATTTCAGCACAGAACACCAGATGTTTGATGAAATTGAAAGTTTCCTAAAAAACAAACTCTAAAACGTTATATTACTCGAGGTTTACCAAAAAAAGGTATACCAAATTTGAAGGCGATATCTCACTTCGTTCTAAAGTTATCGTGGCTACAGACAGACATACAAGCCGACAGGCACAAAAATGTTTCGTTCCCAAATCATTTTTCTATATGTTTTGCCACTTTTTACGACGTTTAAGCGAAACAAATTTTTTTTTTTGAAATTGTTGCCGCCGATGCCATACTTCCACACGTATTGACGACGTGGAAGTAATATAGTAAATCAAAACTATTAGTTTGTTTTTTATTTCCCAGTTAGTAAGGGGTTTACTTATATAAGCACGGTTCATAAAGAGGAGCCTTTTTCAGGAATCAGCTTCTTAACTAGCACGTTAACAAGGAAAAAATATATCAGTAAATTTCAGGTTATTACAAGTACATATATTATTTCCACATCATCACAACGTGTGGAAGTATCGCATCCGCGATAAAAAATTCAAAAACTTTTTTAGCTTTAACGTCGTAAAAAGGGTATAGAAAACATAATTTGGGAACGAATTTTTTGTCTGTCGGTCTGTGTGTCTGTCAGTTCGTAGCCACGATAACTTTAGAACGAATTCAGATATCGTCTTAAATTTGGTATACAGTGAGCACACGACAAACGAACGGTTCAGATTGTTTTTGGTTAAAATCGCTCCAGCGGGTAGGGGATGAATGGGGGAGGGGAGGTGTGTGTGATTTGGTGGAAATTGATATTTTTTTGCTAAAACTCGAGTAATATAATGTTTCGAAAGTTTATGGGCACAGGAATACAAATATTTTCTTTGTAGTCAAGTCATGGGCCCTAAATTAAACCCATGAGAATGTCTTTGTGAAGAGAATAAATTATCACAGCTATGTGGAAGTTATGATTCAATTTGCAGCACTATTTTTTACAGTTTTGTGTTCTACTGCTAATGGTGACGAGGAAAACAGTTTTTGTTTTACACTTTTAATACGTCAACCGTCAAAACACAGTGCACACAATCAAATTATTATTAAAATAACTAAGTAATATAATACACGCTTTTTCTTCATATGTAGCTTTTTAAGCAACAGAAACACTAACTGTCATTCCCGATTTAGAAACTATGGCCTTTTGATTCGTCAATCAAAAGTTACATATAAACTTCCCAACAGTCTAGAGGCTATTACTGAACAGACTGCGTTGAAATTTAGCAATACTTTGGGTTAACATTCTGGTAAAGCTTGAATACTGACCATATGCCTTAAGATTCTGAAAACGTGATAAACACAGCAAAATTTATTTAGCACAATCAAATAACAATACGTTTACTAACATCTATTATACTGTATGGCCAGTTGTGCTACACAGTAAAGTGGATACAAGTATGACTACATTCAGCCTAATAAACTTTAGTAAAAAAACTTGTTATTTCTTTTATTGATTAAATTACCATGAATTTTTACCGAGAATCGTTAGAATCCCTACTGAAACCACTTAATAATTTAATAACTACATACAATTATTTTAATTAAGCATGATAAGGGATTATTTCCAATTTTAACTTTTAAACAAAAACTGCTCGCACTTGGAAATTACGCTGAATTCAGCACCTAAAAACAAATAAATATTTTGCAAATAGTGTCTTACATCTCAAGTCTACAATAAGCAATTTAAAACACAAATTTTAATATGAAACCTTATTTTCAGTACACTAATTGCCTGGAATAAGGTTAACAGACCTTTTTTTATTATAAAATAAATGAACAGGTTTTTAAACGTTATCTGATATATACAAGGTGGCACACATACAAATGAAAGTATAAAACGAAGTAGCGTTGAAATGATAAAAAATGTTTTGATGGTGGATCGATGTTCGTTGTATTAGTTATCCTTATATAATATGATATTTTATGCTACACATCGTGGTACACCAATCAATACTTTTGTGATGTTTTCGGTGTCTAGGCATCACTTTCTCATGAACTATTTCATTAAAAAACTATCTTTGGATTCATTATAGTGAAATTCTATTTTTTTAAGGCAAATATAACTGTTACTCAGAAGGCTGACAGTTATTACTTTCTTGTAAGAAATGTACCCTAAAATACTATGATTCAGGCATGAAAAGGTGTTCTGTAATAAACCTTTCACTCAGTGGAAGACAAAGTTCGGATCGAAATGCAGAAAATACTAAACGAGTTAGATGCAGTGTTGACAAAGAACAACATACTTTAACAAGAAAGGACCTCGGTGGTTCAGAGGTAAGAACGTGTGCCTTTGAACCGAAGGGTACTGGGTTCGATCCCGGCGTACTCCTTTCACTTTTTCAGTACAAACTGTAATATTAACATCAACCGAGGTTCTGGCATTGTATTTGAGCAAGTTGAATGTCTGCACGTTCCGCCCTTCGGAGGGGGCGTAAAGCCGTCGGTCCCGTGTCCATGCGATGTTGGGCACGTTAAAGATCCCTACCCTCTTTACAGAAAGACAGGGGTTCGGCAAAATTTCCAGGATAGTGAGGTGAAACTGCTCCCTGGCGTCGGTGATTGGCCATAGTCGCGGAAATAGGCCGACGTTAAAGAAACAAAACACACACACACACACACACACTTTAACAAGAAGGCATTGAATGCAGTTACTGTTATCTTGAATATCTTTAAAGTGAATTCTGATATAAGATTCCAAAATGTTTTCATATAGGGTACAACTGGTACTGACCGCCCTCAACGCCTTAGGTACGTGTGCAACTGACATTCTAGAATTAGCCAAACAAAATCATGACTTCTTTCATCTTCTTTACATTACCCACGGGTAATGCATCAGTGTCAAGACACCCTAACCAATTCACAGCATGGCGTGAGGTGACTTTGCAAGAAGTTATTGAGACATGCTTTTTTGAAACTGGGACCGGTGTTAGTTTGATAGTTAATGAGGAAAGATATCGGTAAATGATTGACAATTCAAGATGGGGCAACTATTTACAACGCTAGAAAGACAACTGTTCGATAGGCGGATAACTTCAAGAAATTCCCTGACTAACTGACCACCACATTCACCGAACCTCTCAGCTTTCGATTATTTTCTATTGAGATATTTAAACTTAGCATTTCAAGGACAATATACCCCAAAAAATCCTATCACTAATTATGAATTACGCAATGGACAAAGCACGCCTTTGCGAAGCGGAAAATAGAGCCCATTTAAAAGATATCACCTTCCTCACCTAGTTAAAAAATCTATTTGGACTAACCATTCATTATCTGCAATATTTTTGCCAGTTGTTTATTATCAAAAAAAAAACAAAAAAAAACATGCAGTGGCGTTTCAAAATCTACTTTATTTACGGCTGATAAACAATACTAAAACATGGGTGTGTGGACTAGTTAGCAGAATTCATGCATCATCAATTTCAGGTGTTATTGTTATATATTGGCAAAAATCAAATAGTGTTGTAAAATAAGCCCACGACTTGCGTTGTACAATAGTATAATTTTTAAAGTTATATCTAAAACAATGTGACAATAATAGCACATTCAACAAACTTCAAATTTTTGCAAACCAGACCAAAAAATTATTTTCACATTCTCCAATCTAATGATTCACCCATTGTCTTTATTTACATTGGATCTCACATTTTTAAATATAATCACAACTACAACCCTTTCCTCATATACCATATATTTTTCCAAAATGATCATTTTGTATAACACAAAAACTAACATTAAACGTTATGGATATACAATTAGAAAGATATACCGACGACCACTGCTTGCAAGGTATAAAATAATGTACGAGAGTGAGCCCGTGTACGAGAAAAATGGTAGGGCTACAATGAGGCAAACAGGCTGGTGAGATAGAGACAGGGAATTGTTAGCTGGCTGTCCAGTTACCGTAAACTTCACAGATAAAAATAGTGCTGCAAATTGAATTATAACATCCACATCGCTGTGATAAAAACCTCTTTTCAGAAAGAATAAAAATAAAATGAATTTTGGGCCGCTGGCTTAATTACAATAAAAATCCCGGAACTCTTGCCTGGAACTTTTTTCCGCGACTTGAACTTTGCGAGATTCCGTTACTTTTGGAGCTAAATTTGCACAATCAACCTCAACCCTATTATAATTTCATGATGGAATGTGAATTTCACTATGAAAATGATAAGAGGAGCAACTAAACTCCACGCACTCTTAATTACCCAATTCTTTCAAAACTAAATCCCCCACTACCCCCCCCCCCAACATTCAACCGATACTTCAATTTCATCACAGAATATCAGATGAGTGCTGAAATTTAAAACTTTGTAATAAACAAACCCTGAAACTTTATATTACTCGAGCTTTAACGAAAAAATGTTAATTTTCACTAAATCATCCCTCGCTACCCCCTGGAGCGATTTCATCCAAAAACAATCCGAACCGTTCGTTTGTCTGATGCTAACTGTATACTAAATTTGAAGACGATATCTCAATTCATTTGAAAGTTATTGTGGATTCCAGCAGACGTACAGGCTGTCCAATTTTAGTTACAATTGCTGGTTATCTCTGTTATTAGTAATATAGAACCTTGCGCTTGTCGCGAACCTGAGTTACTTCTTTGTGAAACGAAAGATGCCACAAACAAAATTGTCATAGTCCTCTTAGTTTCTCAGCTACACAGCGATATTGAAAATATTGCAGTTTCAGGTACCTCTTGTATTTCAGTTGTCTGGCTTGTCAAAAAGGTGAAAACGAATCCTTTTAGAACTTTTTACGTGGAATCTAGTGGCGTAAGTTTTTTTCCGAATTTTACTGTTTTTGAAATAATGACAAAGGTCTGTTTTTTTAATGGGACACCCTGCACATTTTCAAGAAATTAATTTGCATTTTCACAACCTTCTCAAAAATATATAACATTATCGGTCTATTTTAATAAACAACGAAAAAATCGTAATTTTCATAATTCGCAGGCAAAATTTTGTAGTAGGCCAGGCAAAAAAATGCTGCTATATCTATATGATAACAATAAACCGAAAAAAATCACCATTTGAGAATTGTGCGCAGGAGCCGCGTCCTGTTGAAAATTAATTTCGTTTACATGCGCTAAAGAATCATTTCAGGTATAACTGCCTCATTAAACGCCAATCAATATAATTTAGCATGAACACACTTACAAATTATCATTGTAATAAACAAATCGACACAAAATTTGATAGTTATAGTTCTAAACAAGGAATAATTAACTATTAAGACAATAAAAATGTGCGTCTATTGAAAAAGACAGCCTTATCAAAATCGATATATGTAAAGGTGATTAAACCAATATTTCATTGTGTTTTTTGTATTAGTAACACTCATGGTGCTATTAATGTGAAATTACCTTCAAAGCTGTAAAATGTAACAAATAACACAATTAATTTTATAAAACAATAAACTAGCAATTAAACCACGAGAACTTTATTAATTTCCTCATTCCCTAACCAAATGCGTTGGGTGTTTTTTAAATCATAAAACTTTGTTTAATTTTTTTAAGCACCCCATAATTTGACATTATACGAGATGGTTGTGACCGATCCTTGATATTAATCAATTTTCAAATATTTAATAAAACACATAAATGTAAAATTTACATTATATTATTATCGCGTGACAGCCATGTGGCTTCTTCAGAAACAAAAATGAAATGGTGGTAAAGTTTACTTTTGTATCTAAAGAGGCCACATCGCGTGAAACAGCTACAATGAAATAATATAGTGTAAATCTTACAATTACCAGTTTTATTAAATTTACACAAGACGTAAGTATATTGGTTTGGTATTTAAAGCAGTTACCCTAGAAATTTCCCAACAAGCTAAGTTAAATTTGGTTATTATGGTAACAACTGTGATTGTTTTATAAATAAGCTGTGAAAGTTTGACATCTGAAGATTGAATAGTGACGAAACTGTGAAATTTTGAAAACGGCATGTTTGAGAAAAAGCTAGATTTTGATACAATACAGTTTTGGTCAGTTATGAAGTTTTATTTGTGAAAGGCTTATCAGGCAAAGAAATTGTTGCTGATATGGTATAAACCTTAGGTGATCAATGTCCTTCGTATGCTATTTAAAACTGGCTTGCGGAATTTGAAAGAGGACGATAAAATGCCAAAGATTAGCACCGCCCTGGAACACACTTTCTGTGACCAATCACACACTGACCACATCTTATAAGATCGTCGATTTGGTCTGTAACATATAGCAGATATATTGCATAATTCCTGCGAACGTGTGTTTCAAATTGTTTATTACGACTTGGGAACGAGAAAATGAATTCCGAAATGCATGAGATCTAATCAGAAGAAGGCTCGTTTGTCATTGTCGAAGGAAATATACCACCGTTTTGAAGAAGATTCATCAGCATTTTTGCCTTATCACTATGGACGTAACATGGGTCCACCACTATGATCCAGAGACGGAAGAGAAATCAAATCGAAAGAGTGGAAGCATTCCGGTTCTCCAGGACCCAAAAAATTCCGTGTTCGCAGGTCGGCTGGCAAGGTTTTTGCTTTAGTTTTTTGGGACAAAGATGGAATAATTCTGCTAGATTTTCTGGAACAGGGTAGAACTGTCACAGGAGTATACTATACAAAATTACGTGATAAAATTTTGGAAAAAAAGCGCTGCGAAAAACCGACCAAATGTGTGTTCCTTTTGCTGTGATTAGTGATTATATTGCAAACAATTGATAACATTGATTTTGAATTGGTTGACTACCTGCCCTATTCTTAGGATTTGGCACCACCAGACTATTATTTTATTCCCAAAGCTCGAAAACATTTAAAAGGTAAACGAAATTCGACAAACAACGAGATGCCGTTGAGAAATGGTTTGAAGACCAAGATAAATAGTTTTACTTCCACATCGTCAATACGTGTGGAAGTATGACATCGGCGACAAACATTTAAACAATTATTTTTTTCTCGCTTAAACGTAAAAAGTGTCAAAACATATAGAAAACATGATTTTGGAACGAACATTTTTTGTGTCTGTAGCCACGATAACTTTAGAACGAATTGAGATATTGTCCTCAAATTTGGCACACAGTTAGCACCTGACAAACAAACGGTTCGGATTATTTTTGGGTAAAATCGCTTCAGGGGGTGGGTGATGAATGTGGGATGATTTGGTGAAAATTCACATTTTTTCGTTAAAACTCGAGTAATATAACGTTTCAGGGTTTGTTTACATAGCCTCGGTGGTTCAGAGGTAAGAACGTGTACCTCTGAACCGAAAGGTACTGGGTTCGATCCCAGGGTTCTCCTTTCACTTTTTCAGTACAAACTGTAACATTAACATCAACCGAGATTCTGGCATTGTATTTGAGCACGTTCCTCCCTTCGGAGGGGGCCTAAAGCCGTCGGTCGCGTGTCCATGCGATGCTGGGCACGTTAAAGATCCCTACCCTCCTTACAGACAGGCAGGGGTTCGGCAAAATCTCCAGGATAGTGAGGTGAAACTGCTCCCTGGTGTCGGTGATTGGCCATAGCCGCGGAAATAGGCCGACGTTAGAAACAAAAACAAAACACACACACATAGGGTTTGTTTATTATAAAGCTTTCAGTTTCATTAAACATCTGGTATTCTGTGCTGAAATTAAATTAAGGGTTGAATGTGTGGGGGTGGAATATCGGTGACAGAAAATTGTTTTGCTAAAACGGCGTAAAAAGTCTCAAAACATATAGAAAACTTGATGACTAGTTTGTTGTATCTGAACACTAGCAGTCCTTTCAACAAATCACTCAAAAAAGTAGCATTCCATACATGCTGCAAATAATACTTTGTTTGATAATGATATGCATCAGTACATACAAACACAATATGCGAATGCGAATACTCTCAATACCAACAGTGAAATACTTTTAATCAGTGAAGAAGAACAAAGCCAGCTAAAACTGACTTCAGCTTGAGACATTTTGTGCTAGTATATTGTGCACTTAAAAGGTGCTTTACATAGTTGAATAGGACTTCATGAAAATAAGGACTGAAAGCATAAACTATTTTCAAAGTTTGTGATGTACTACTTACTGGCAGTGCACAATTCCTGTGACCTAATTTGTAGCCAGACTGGTAAATTAAATTTAATATGTGGATACCTAAGGCTGTAAAATCGATTCCCTTTCTGAAGTGTCTCATTTTACTCTCATACCAACGTTTATAAAATATGATCACATTAATTAGTTACATCGCGGTAAAGATATTGCACACGAAGAGTGTATGAGGCATCAAGTTGAAAGCATATACGCAAACATTTACCCTATTCTGTAAACGCATAGACATACATACCTACTCTTGTTTTGCGCACTACAAATTTCTGAAAACTATCTTAAGCTTTCGTAACAGAATTTTATTTTGCTTCCAGACAGTTTTAAACGATTTTTCTTATAAGTAGATTTGGATAACCCAAATCACCACAACACATTTTTAAAGACCTGACTATCGTTTCACTAACAAAGTTAGCTTCATCAGAGGATGAAAAATTATCTACTCTTAACTACTAAAAATTGCGTTTATATTAGGTGTCAGGTAAAAGACCGCACCATAGAGAGAGAGGTGGTTTTGAAACGAGTGGGTTTAATAAAAAAAAATCACATTTGAGTTTTTAAAACTCACCGCAAAACACAAATCTGTTTTGCTACCTTGTAGATAAGCTAATGAAAAGCATCGTTTAAAATGAGAAGTATCAAAAAAGTATAAATCTTAATTGGGAAGACCGGAAGGGTTGCTTATAATGCAGATTTGGTTTTAAATACAGTAATACATTTTTGCGAATTTTTATTTTAAAAAATTCGCTAATAGAGGTATCGATGGTGTGACTTTCCAAATTGTTTTTCAAATGAGCGCAAACTTGGGCCGCTAGAACCCAAAATCAAGGTCCGTTTGAATTTTAATGTTCGTGCGTGCGTGCGTGTGTGTGTATGTACAAGTTCGCTCTCATTTGAAGACATCTTTTCACAATTCAAAAGTCGCGGTCTCCCAATGGCAAATTTTTTCTATGAAAATTCTCTAAAAATTATAGACCATTAAACGATAAATACACTCTACAACCAAAACTGCTGCCAAAATATCAAAGAAAGGGTCTATTTGAAATGATTTTCTGCAAATTTTAGTAAAATGAAGGAGAATAAGGCGAGCCTTAAGTAGACGGGTCCCGTCCATGCACCGAAAGAGCGGTATTGCCGGACGGTGTTTATTGCTCTAGGGGGCTGCCTTAACTGACCTTCCTGACCTACAGTGTAGGTCAGTCAGGAAGGTCAGTTTAGGCAGCCCCTTAGAGCAATAAGCACCGTTCGGCCTACTTAAGGATCGCCCCCGTATTTGTGCAAGGACTTTGAATGAAAGCTTATAACTATCTCGAACTACGAATAATCCCTATCAGCAAAACTTCTTTAAATATAAAACATTCTACTTCGCACTCCAGCTACATGATTTTTACCATAATGGTGTTTAGTTGTAACTATTAATTTTATAGCCACCCCCTAGTTACGTTTGCATCAAAACATGAAGGGAGCTTTGCAAAAAGTAATATGTGTAAGTATTCAAAGATTATAAGAAAATATCAAGCAGTACTTTATATATATATATATATATATATATATATATATATATATATATATATATATATATATATATATTTATATATATATATATATATATAGCGAAGAGAAAATAACGGTGACACTAAACAATTAATAACTGTTGAAAGCTAATAATGTAAGGTTTGTGTTTTAATGCTGTTCTAAAATTATTAAACTGGGTGATAAGTCTAAATAAATCTACAACTCAATATTAAAAATATAACTAACCATGCCCAGTAATCTTCCCAACCAGTTTGTCTGTTACTGTTCAAACTATTACTGTTATCATTCTTCAAATAATTATTCGTATCTCTTAACACTACGTCGAACTCCTCTTCGATCTCCTTATAAAACTTTTCAGCCTCGAAATCCATTGTATGAAGACAAATAAACTATAGAAATCAGTTTTCAATAACAAAACAACAACGCAACACTAGAGAGATTTCTTTTGTCTAACAGAATCGCACCGGCAAGAACACTTAACTATAATTACATTTGCAGCAAAACAATTCGCCGACTAAATCACCACATTTCAATTGTCGAAAGCCAATCCGATAAACGTCAAATCCCAATAACAACTTAATCAATCGAGCGTGGTGTGCATGGATCGTACGTACGAACGTAAAAAACCAGAGCACATGACTAATTAAAAATTACACTGACACGAATTGTTATATTAATGCAGGAAGTACGGTAGCAAAGTCCAATATTCATACGAAGCAGGGGATCTTGGATGTGTACGCAGTACATGAGGCAACACAATAAGAAAACAATAGGCAGACTTCTTAGTTTTCCTCACTGCGAACCAACTGGAGTATGACATTACGATACCTAGGGTCAGAGGGAAGACTGTTCTCTGCCGGCAGGTGCACGCTAATGTAACAGGGATGAACGAATCATGCCTTCAGTAATGTATAGTGGGTATTCAATTATATTGCTTAACTAAGAAGTTCTGAAGTCTAGTAAAGCAATCGGTCCTCAGTTCAATTTTATCAGTTTATAGCAGTCTTAACTAATTTTCTTAGAAAAAATTAATTAGTATGGAACAACACATACTTATGCTAACATAAAAATGATTTCCACTATGTATCCAAATTGTTTCCTAACGGTTTTAACGAATTTTCGTAGAAAAAATAAATTAGTCTGCAAGCCATTTTTTTGGAGGTTAAATGACATTCATGATGTTGGAATGTCAACCAGTAATCATCGACGTACGTCACCCGGTCGTGCATTATTAATTTCAATTTTCGATATTTCGTAATAAATTAAGTTATTTTAAATTCTAAAATTGGAAATTGTTAAAACATCAACGATCTCAGCCTGTCATTTCAAGTATAATAACTGCTTAACTCAAACGCCACAAGCGATAAAACTAAACCTCCCATATGGAGGTAGTAAATTACCAGCAAGGTAACAAATTTAAACTAAGAATCGGCGAAAAAAAATATATTCCTAGACTTATTAGTTTGGTTCATTACAATTGCCTTAAGCAGAAACATCTACGAAAATAAAGAAGCAGGTTTGTTGAAGTTAGGTACATATACTGCCTATATAAAGACTTCATTGGATAAAAAAATTAATTTTCCAGGTTAATAGAAAGTTAACTTATTCCAATTTGAAAAAAAAAAGTTTATGAAAACGCGCTACCATAAAGTACTTACTGCGTCCGAACTTTTACCACTGTTTATGGATGGTTTGTCCATTTATTGATTCATTGACTGAGGAGAAAAATTTTGTCGAATTTATTTTGTTAAATAAAAAACAACACTTAAATCACAAACAACTGCAGCCAAAACATCACGGAAAAGGTGTATTTCAGATACATTTTCTAAAAATATTTTAGTCAAATGAAGAACAATAGCTGTCGTAACAGGAATAAAGCTCTTGTAAAACTCACATCTTGAATACTTGTCCTCCATAACCCGCATTTGTTTCAGAATATTTGTTTAAAAAACATTAATTTGACATTTCAACCCATCATTTCGACGTTTTTTAAAGAGAAACCATAAAATTTTGAAAGTCCATAATTTCTTTTTGATGCTTCTTGACCTGCTGCGCCAAAAAACTTAATCTTTGTAATATTTAATAGGTTTAGTGTACCACACATTTAAATGCTTAAAACTGTTTTTATTTAAAGTTAAGAGATCTGGATTTTGGCATGTAGTAGAGGTTATGTAGGAGAATCTTACGTACTAAATTTGGTTACACTTAACTTTGTTATCTTCGAAGTTCTAAAAATTTCCCGAATGAAAACCCAAAATTTTCCCGAAACAACTGGTCTCGTTTTCCTGGCTAAAAGACTTACCTAAGCCATTTACTAATTGAACTTGGGTGCCAAGTTTGATTAAAGCCGGTTCATTATTTTTTTCAGTTAGTAGTCATACATACATATATACAGTAAGTGACCAAATCATTAATTATTTCTGTATTACTAAAGTATTCAAATAATTTCCCAAGAAAGATCAATTCTGGTTACAGGAAAGCCATTAGTGGTTAATTATCACGTTTCACTATATTTGTAATTTACATTTAAAATGTTAAATAGGTACCCAGCTCCCTTTTGAGAAAATTTAACTTATGATTTATGGCATCAGCAAACAATTTTTAAATGATTTAGTCGGTAAAAAAAGAAAAGACACGTTATTAGTTTTGTAACATACATGTTCTTGGAGTACTATCAAAATAGTTTGGTCATTTTTGATAGTATCAAAAATTTAACTCTGTGTTATCTATTAAAATTGGGGATAAGAAAAAGCGAACAAAACAACCTCATGAAATATTACTCCGGAATTATAAAAAAATAAAGTTTGAAATAAATTGTATCGTTATATTAAATACAGAAGTAACTATTTCTCCGGCTTCACAAATGTTGGTTTTCTTTTCTGTAACCGGTTTCGCTGTTTGACAGCATCATCAGACAGGAGAACATGATGCTGCCAAACAGCGAAACTGGTTACAAAAAAGAACAACATTTGTGAAGCCAGAGAAATAGTCTCTACGTCTGATTTAGTATGGAAAAGTTTCTCCAAGTCAGGGCAACAACAACGAATGTATAGTTACATAATCAATTCATCTTAAAATGTGATACCAAAGCATCAATGTAAAATTTTGGGTTGGTCAGTGGGTGTGAAAACTGACTAATTTTATTTCTTTAGTAACTCGAAAAAATCTAGCTAACTGGTTGAAAATGCAACATTTGATAAAACAGTTTACGTTAACCCAATTTAAAGGCTTATACCAAACTTCGTCTTAATCTGGTTCCTTAAGTGAATGCTAACTGATAACTTGCTAAAAGCGCAAAAAGTTTTTTTCGTTTATTTTGCTTCAACTGTCGTTGTGTAAATGATATTATTAAAATAGTTTATTTACAACAACTTTTTGTGGTAGTTCTCCTGTCCAATGCTTCTACATTTTCAAATAAGTCCAACGCGCCTCCAATATCGCGGTATCTTCCAAACATTTTCTTTCGATAACCCCTCAAAAAATCGGAAATGGTCTCTTTGTTTTCATCTGAAGAAAATCGACGCCCCGCAAGAGTTTCTTTAGTTTAGGGGAGACTTAATAGTTCGATGGAGCTAGGGCTGTAAGGAGGGGATGGGGTGCGGGTGGTTGTACTCAACACACTCGCAGTTGTTATCTTCCTTAACCTTGTGAGCTTTATAAACTCGTCAACTACCGTGAAGACATACCATTTTTTGGGAAAAATTAGAGGATATCTACTGGCGCATAGCAACTTTTAAATTTTAAATGACTTATTTGTAGACATATGCAGTAATTGTAGATCCCTTCTGCATATACTTAATCCAAACAATGCTCTCATTATCCCAAGAAATTGTCGCCGTCGGTTTCCTTGTTTTTTTTTTTTTGATGGATCTTAGTGGAACACCTACGTTTCATCGCCAGTTACGATTTCGGAAAAATATAGCTACAGCCGCCAAGGAAGTCAGGATTATCGGAATCCAGTGCGCTGACAATTCATTCATCCCCAAATATTCATGCAAAATTGTCAACTCGGATACTTTGTAGATCCTTATTTAATGGGCGATAATTGAGATTTGGATTCAATTCTATAACACGATTTTTTCCACTTTCTTGGTGTTGTCTTTGGTCCTCGTTTCCACAAGGCGTCCAGATTTAGGCCATCTCGAATGGATTCTCTGCCCCATTTAAACTGCTTTAACCAGAATTTTATTTGAAAATATAAGGGATAACATTGACCATATATAATTTATGTGTGACTACCCTCTTCTCTCAAAACTTTACCATGCTTCTTCCCTTTAGTTTTAAGCCACTCATTTTCGCATGTTTATAGCCTCACAAAAACTACAAAAACAATTTGATTTACACACAACATGACAGATACTGGTTAAAAGATTTCAGGAACTAACAGTTACAACTGCATGACAGTGCGTTTCTTTCATGGCTAAGTGGATTTCATTTTAATCTTCCCATTTTTTCTAAATGAGTTTTTTCTAAACGAGTTTTTTTAATTCGCGAATTTTAAAGAAAAGCTACTAGATACGACAGATTTAAAAAAAATTTGAAAGAATACGTTGCAATATCGATAACTCTGGAATATTGATTTCCAATTATTGTTAAAGCTAAAACTTTTACAGTTAATTTTTTAACAGGGAACCTCTTGGGCCGAGATAAAAAGCAAAATTCGGTGGAATGGTTGTTAAGTATTTACTCCACCAAAAGCTGCTTTCCTTTTCAATCATGGAAATGCACCCAAGTTTCCATAGTAACAGAGACGTTATGGTTCTACCTTCGCTCGTTTCTGATCAGAGTTCTGACATTATATGATCCATTTTCCAAATTTTTTTAACTTTACATCGACGTGAACTCTGTGATAAAGGCAGTGCCTCAGATATTTGTTTCAGCTCAATTACTTTCGGGGACGGGCACAGAAATGGGTCTTTCTGGCTGCTCTTCGCATTGAATGGGAAATTTACCTGTTTTGAAGTTCGCAACCATTTTTTTTACATCTCCGTTTGTTTAGTTTGTATATTTAAGCAAAAAACGCGACGTTCAATTGTTTAAAAAAAAATCCATCGAAAATATATTTTGTACAGCCGATGTATGTCTAACGCAAAACCTAAACAATGATCACCTATACAATAAAATAGTTTGCTAATTAGTATCCAAAAGACAGAATAAATCGCTGCATATTTTACAAAAATTAATTGTCTTTTATAACCTAATAAGAGCCTACTCTGGCTTATTAATTCGTTAACACACTTTAGAAGTTCCATGTTCACGGGTTCTAATGCCACAGATGACGACATTTAAAAAAAATGCGGCGATGCGATTCGAACTACGCAGAACGCAACAGATAATCACCGTATTCGCCGTTTAAAAAAACAACAACTATTGTAGACACAGTCATGGGTGCGAGGATAAGGCGACATCGTCTTTAGACTGTGATGATAATGATAACCTAATAATTTACTAGTCAAAGTCAACTCTTGATAGTGGCAACGTAATTGTGTTCAGAATCAATTAGCTGCCCTGGCAGCCTTAATGAGCGTTCGTTTCAAAACATTATTACAGAGAGACTATTTTCCTCGGTAAGTAAGTAGTTTTCCCATGGCCTCTGTTGTTACCCGTTTTAAGCAACCAACACTTATTGATTTACCCATAATATGTTCTTGGAGCCGAACAGCAACTTCATCACATCGCAATGTGGTATCAGCGCTTATTTACAGTCACAACTTTTAAAACAATTAAAAACGTATTAATTAAATTAGATATTTTTTCAAAGCGGCCCATTTCATGAATACAATTCGCGATAACCCTTGAAGCTTGAAGAGCTTTGACGAGGAATAACTCCTGGTGTAGACTTATTTACAGCGGAACTTTAGAAAAATCCGGTGAAAAAAAAGAAGAAGGAAGAGCTTTTTCACCGGAATGTGTCTCGAATATATCATGAGCTGTATTGTTTTGCCACAAACATGAGCGTTACCTCGCTTTATGCATGGATGCAGATTATACAGTACACTTGAAAAGTAAGGAAAGAATAAAGTTCCTTGTATTAGTAATTAATGAAAGAAATCTTAAAGGGCCAATTTAGATTTTTTAAACCTCACTTTTTTCAAGTGAATATATTTCTGCACAACCCCCCATTTGAAAGGTAAAATTTTTAAATTGAAAGTGCGGTCATGTGATAACTTTTATAAAGGAAAATTATTTCTCTATCTAGCTCTATAAAAGTGGATGATTTTCCAAAAGCAAGGAATACATTTGATTTCTTTGTTGATATTTTATTAAATAAGAGAATATCAATATCAACACATATCAACTTTAATTTGTCAATTTGTTATCAATTTAGATAGGAATGAACAGTGTTCGGAATTTTGTTTTGCTACCGATAAGTAATTTTTATCACATAATACTTCAACCAGATAAGGACCTTGCATGTTTATCTATTCATTTTTACACCATGTCTCACACTTGATTACGTTCTGATCGAGTCAGTACTAGTGAATAATTTACTTTCGGTGAAGATTAAATTAAGGTCAGCTGAGTCGTTGCCAAAACAATTATTGGAAGTGTAAAATTAAATATGTTCGGTTTTGGTAACCGAACTCGTACCCAGCAAGAGGCAGTGCATTTATTTAATGGCAGTTACCCTGATCTCCCACCAATTTCCCAAAGCACAATGTGCAAAATTGAAAAAAAAAATGGAATTCGAGACATTCGAGATTTTCCTAAGTCTGGGAGGCTTTCATAAATTGAAGACGTTCAGTTGAATGCTGTATTATCGCTGCAATATAATCCAGGTTTTTGGCTTAAATAGATTGAATCAATGTATGACGGTTTATCGAATTAAAAATAAGCAAATGTATCACCCGTACAAAGTTTGGCCGATACAAGCATTATCTGCAGACGACTGTGAACTCAGGAGAATCAATTCTATGAAAAAATACAGCAGATGTGTATTACAATTCCAAATTTAGAAGAAAAAAACTATTTTTTCAGGTGAGCCAACTTTTTACCTCAACAGTACTCAATAGACAAAACTGTCGACACTGTGCTACACAAAATTCCAGGTAGGTGATGGAGGTACATCGTTTAAAAACAAATGCCTGGAGGGAATAGTGATTGATCGAATCATAGGTCCTTACTTTTTTTGCCAGGCGTTAACTGGGAAAATATATTTGAATTTTCTTCAGGTGGACTTAATTCCGCACCTACCCTGATATACCAAGATCAACGACAACCTAATCTTCCAGCTAACCGCCTCTTTTCCAGCAAGATGGAGCACATCCACATTATGCAGCCCCCGTCCCGACCTCCTAGATCAGGTGTTTCCGAACAGGTGAAGACGCTCAATATAATGGCTGCCAAGGCCTCCTGGTATCACCCCTATGGATTATTTTTATTATAGGCACATCTATATTCCAAAGTTTACAAGAACAGAGAAACAATTTAGGCTATCGGAAGGAAAAACCGCGAAGAAATAGCTGCTACACTTCCATAAGTCATTAATTATTATTATTTATAATAGTATTATATTAGTCATATACTATGAGAATCTGGCGATCAATTGGGATATTGTCAGCAACAAAATGGTGACCATTTTGATCATATGATTGAGTATTTTTAAATGAAACTACCGAACTTAGTTATCATTAAATGTATTTCTTCCTATTTAAAAGTTATTTATTTTTTCAAGCAACCTTGGGCAAAACTGATTTTTTATAGTGCTCAACTGAGAATTTATTTTCCTTAAAAAGGATGTTACAGAACCTAATTTTTCATTTAAAAATGTGACAGTAGTTACCATTCAAATAGGATTGGGGTAGGTAAACATATCTTTACCTATTTCAAAAATCTAAGATTTTTCCTGTAAAAAGGATGTTATACGACCCAACATTAGATTTTAAAAAAGTGAGGATAGTTACCCTTCAAAAAGGGTTGGGGTGGGTAGAAATATATTTACGTATCGCGTAAATCTAAGATGACCCCTTTTAACATTTCTCTTAAAAATTACTAGCAACAGAGAAAAAGAATTTATTCCTTAGTTTCCCACCGCCGAGAGGGCATTCCATTTTAGATATCTTTGACAATGAACGCGATTTGTAGCAAACTGTTCAGACAAGAGGGTAGTTTGTCACTAAAACGTGTGCCTTTTGGTGTGATTAAAGGTCGTGAGTGAAGGAACTAACAAAGCAATCTCTGTATATTATCGGTAGAAGAAGGATATATTTTTAACCATTCTTCTGTGATCAAGAAAAGCTTGATTAGTCCATACAATGAAAGTTTATTGAAGAGTGTCGCATGCCAGCCACTTAATCGTATGTTTTTAGAAAAATATCCAATTAAATCGTGGGACCGCTTTCAGAGAGCACGTGGATTGTAACAGAGACAGCAAAAGTTCTTGAAGTCCCAGAAAAGATAAGGTTGAAAAAATATATCTGGATTTTACATAATAGGACTTGATTTTGAATGTTTACTGATTGTGCAAAATTGGAATACACATTAACTTTTCAGTTCTAATCCAGAAGAAGAAAGGAGAGGAAAGCTATCCAAAAGTGATTTTTTTTGCAAGAAAAGGTCCCTGCACACAAATCAATTTGGGATTTAGGACTCAAATGACTTAAACACCCCAATTATTCCCCAGATCTGACCCCGCCTATCTCTACCCTCAAATGAGAAATGTTGAAAGGTCTTACTTTTTTTTGCAATAATACTGAATTGGTGATGGAAACTGAGAAGGCGTGGTTTTCAGAGCACGATGAAATTAAGTGTTTTAAGATATAGCGGCGTTTAGTTTCGCTGTAACAAAATGTATTCAATTAAAAGGAGATTATGTTGAAAAAAGTCTGGACGCAGCAAGTGCATTATGGTAGTGAATTTTCATAAAATTGTTTTTAATATGTGTGCTTTTTTAAAAGCAGGCATCAAATTTGGTTACCAGAATAACCTATATAGTACAACCAATGTGCCATGTTTCATCAAAATAACTTTATTGTTTGAAAATGTAAAAAAATTCCGGAAGTAAACTTAGTGTTCCTGAAAAAAACGGTTTCCTGGTCAACCTTATCGGTTAACAGCAAATTGAGCTATTCAAATTTGAAGCATTTAATGAAAATTCGCTACCATAACGCGCTTGCTGCGTCCCGAATTTCTTTTCTTACAAAAATGCATTATATTTCGATGGAAAAATGCAAAATGCAATAACATAAGGCGTGTTCGATTAATATATATATATATATATATATATATATATATATATATATATATATATATATATATATATATATATATATATATATATATATATATATATATATATATATATATATATATATTACCAACGACTTATGGGCCACCCTGTGATTGTAGAAATAATGTTTTAAGATGTAGCTCAAGACACCCTATAATTAATGTATACAATCTTTTTTCGTATCTTGTATAATAGCGGATATATTGCGCTTTATTGATTTTTTATGAAAATTCGACAACAATTTTATACCATTAAACGATAAACTCTATAGTTAAGACTACTGCCAAAGCATCAGAGAAAGGGTCTATTTGAAAAACTTTAGTAAAATGAAGGACAATGACGGTTGAAGCTCTAAGACTTCAGGGTCTTTGTCTAAATGTTTCCAATTTTGACGTTTTAAATCGTGACTTTGGCGTTTTGAGGAAAACTCCAATTTATTCTGCTTTAAATGCCTATAACTTTTATGTCTTTTAACTTAAGAGAGCTAATGTAATTTGCCTATAATGTTATAAATCCGGGAACCAAATTTGGTTGCCCCTACTTTGTTATTTCCGGAGATATAATTTTTTCCGAAAGAAAACACAAGCCACTTGCAAAAGGAAGGTATTCAGCAAATTTAATCAAAATTGGCCCATTATGTTTTGATACATATATATATATATATATATATATATATATATATATATATATATATATATATATATATATATATATATATATATATATATATATATATATATATATATATATATATATATGCATATAAAAATTGAAACTGACCCCGGATATGGGTTCTAGGGGGCCTAATTAGCGCTCATTTGAAGAAAATGTTTCAAAATTCAAAAGTCGGGATCTCATCATTAGTGAATTTTTTAAAGAAAATCCACTAATACGATATTTTAGTTTAAAATGTTGTTTACTTCTGTAGTAGGCTAACAACCTTTTAATGTGTTCTCGCATATTGTTCAAACACAACACTTGTATATTATTAGGTTATTCTAACTTAATATTTTCTTATTGCATAAATATAATATACATGTTATATGTACAGTGTGATGATAAAGTTTGGAACATAATTCACAAATGAGTTATTTAATTTTTTCAAGAAAAACGTTCAGGCAGGTCCATTTTATCCTTTCAATTGCCAACTTACGACGTTAAAATTACATTTATAACGTCATCTATTTGGTGACGCCATCATAAGTTTTTTTTTTAATGAAACCATATTTTTTGCTGTTTTTCCATAGACCTGCTTACTACTTAAATGATGATGAAAAAAATTTGGTACCTGACATATTTTTTTAATATCATTATTTACTTTAAACAATAGAAGCGTAAGTTTAATGGAAAAAATTATTAAACGAAGTAAAACAAACAAGATTTAGCGCAAATGTTCAATTTGTTGTCCACCTACCATTTGGTACTGATCGATACGAGTGTAAACAGTTTGCACACCGCTCAAAAATGGCAGGATAAATTTGCTCCACTTCAACGTGAATTATTTGCTGTAGCTATTCTAAATTATTTGCTCTGTTGATAAAAACTTTCGATTTTAAATAACCCCACAAAAAATTCAAGGGAGTCAAGTCTGGAGAACGCGGTGGTCACTCAATAGCTCCTCGACGCCCTATATAACTTTCAAGAATGTGGCATCTAGATATTGACGGACGTCTACACCAAAGTGAAGAGACGCCTCGTCTTGCTGAAACCGAATATCTTGATGGGGCACACCCGCCTCGTGTTTATTAGGAAAAAATACTGCCAGAACAGGCACTAAATCCATTCCCAAAAATATTAGGTAACGTGCTGCTGTAAGATTTCCGTTAAAAAGTAAGACCCTATGAAACGCTGTCCAATTATTCCCATCCATACATTCACTTTGCCATGATGTTGACTGTGGGAGTCTCGAGTTCAATGAGGATTTTCCCGTGGCCAATATCTTAAGTTGTGGCGATTTACTGTCACATTCAGGCAAAAAGTGGCTTCATCAGAAAAGAGAATGTTATTTATTAAGAAAATTGGGATCTTCATCGTAACATTAATTGTTCACAAAACTGTAAACGGCGGTCTGAATAATCATCATCGTTTACTTGTGTATCAATTGCACTTTGTAAGGATAATACTTCTCTTCTTTGAATAATTTTACCACTAAAGATTGGTCCACTTTGTTATTTAGGGCTAGTTGCCTTGTGGAATGCTGAGGATTTTCTTCAGATTCAAGCAATATATCCAATCTGACTTCTTTACTTACTCGAGGTCGACTGTCGATGCACATCTTTTACGGATCCCGTTTCTGTGAATTTGGCAACCAAGTTACTTACTGTAGACCTTCTAATTGGCGGTCTATCAGGATGTTGTTGGTTAAATATCTCGAATGCTTCCTGTTGACTTCTAAGCCTGTCGTCATATCCAATCATCATTAATATCTCTATTCTATTTTCTTTTCCTTTCGGTTAAAAATGCCGTTTTTCGAATTAGAATTGATTACTTTTAGCACTTTTACACTTTCACCACTAAGACTATTTATTAATTGAAACGACAGGTAACAATTGTGCGTGTGCGCGCGTGGCGCGCACCTTGAGAGTGCACGCCTGTGGCCTTAGACACATGTTACCTCTTTCTAAGTTAGTGCATCTTGCAGGTAACAATTAATTCACGATTTAACATTATTGTCTTTATTTACTGAATTCCGAATCCATACTGCAATGAAAGTCTGATAACTAAACACTCATAAAACCACATAATAAATAAATAATCACTAGTGTTATCAAAAATTGATTTTGACTTTACTTTTTGTTCTACCTGTCAAATAGTTACATGACAACGTATAAAAAATCACAAAATCAAGTGTTTAATACTTTAGAAAAGTGAAGGAAAACCTCATTATCCTAAAGAAAACTCGTCCTAAATAAAAACGGTGAGAAATATTTCTTATTATGAAATTTACGTTTCCGTTCTATAAAGTAAATAATGCAATTTTGTCAAAGAAATTGTTATGTCAGGTACCGCTTTTTTCATCATCATTTAAGTAGTAGGTAGGTCTATGGAAAAAACAGCAAAAAAAAATGTGGTTGTCATTTAAAAAAACTTACGATGACGTAGAAATCATGCAGAAATAGGTGACGTCGTAAATGTAATTTTTACGTCATAAGTTGGCAATTGAAAAGTTAAAATTAACCTGTCCGAGCAGTTTTCTTGAAAAAATTAAATAACGCATTTATGAAGTATGTTCAAAACTTTACCATCACACTGTATATTTGCTTTAGGCGTCCGCAAGACTTGGAACATTGAATTTACGAACTGTATCAAAATTAAGCGACCGCTGACCGTTTACAACTCCATTGAAAATAGCTAAAATTGGTTTTGATAGATTACCTAAGCGCCGAGAAGAATATGTCCAAAGTTTTGTTAACTGTTTTTTCTGTGAAAAAATATTATAGCGTTTGAAAAATACAGAACTTTTCCTTTACGGAAATAATCTTATGTTGATAACTAGAAAACATTTAATCTTTTAATGCTTAGAAGTTTTAATAGGGTCAAGCTACTTGACACTTGCGAGGAACGCATTTACACATTACACAAATTTCATTAAACAATATCTGGACAAACAACACGAAAAATAAATAGGAGTCGAGGAAATAATTACGTTGTCACAAAGAAGTCCATATTTAACATTTCTTGTTTTATTTATGAAAACTTGTAAAAAAAGATGGCTTTTAAGTATAATCGAAACAATCTGGAAAAGTAAACCATAAAATATCACAAGTTATAGTTCACCTGTCAGCTCGGTGCATAAGTTCGTAGGAATTTATTTCAATCCCGACTTTTTTGTTTTTAATATACCTGAAGAAGCCCGATGGGCAAACCAATTTTAAAGCACAGCGTGGTCATTAAAGGTGATCCTTCGAAGATTGTTAGATATTGAGCAAAATATATGAAAATCTGATAGCCGATCAGGAGACTAGGATAGATGTGGAATGACGTTCTAACCGAGTACTGAATAGCCGTTTTGTGCTGACTGAAATGTTATAAATCGGAAAACTGCCGAGTGAGTTTATGAAGAGTAAAAGTATTACTATCCCAAAAAAAAAAAACGACGAATGCCTGAAAATGCAACCAACATATAACAATCAGAGCGCCAAGTTGCGTGGCGAAGATTCTGCTAATCATAGTAAAAAATAGAATAGGACGCGTTGAGAGCTGCTTGGATGAAGGTTGGTACGGATTTAGACCTGGTCGAGAAACTAGAAAAGGAGGGCAAGGTTTGAGAAAAATATTTACGTTTATTGCTTTTATAAACCTGGAAAAAGCATTCGATAATGTGGATCAGAAAATATGGTTCCGTATAATGAAGGAAGCTGCATTGGATTTGGATAAGTGCATTTTCCTCAAACTATACAAAAATGAAAGTACCACAATATAGATATTAACGGATATGAAATTGACGATAAAATAAAGAAAGGTATATGGTAAGGACGCCCATCATCATATTTGTTCAATCTATTCACAAAATATACGATAAATAGGCTTAGGGAACCGACAGTATGAATAAAAATAAATGAACAACGGTTATATCGCGTAAGGTGTGCAGATAATATAGCGCTGATAGGAGAAGCGGAAAAAGAATTACCAAGAATGCTGAGTGTGCAAGATATTTTGTTAAAAAGAATTAAAACTATAAATCAATATAACAAAAAGAAAAGAAATAAAGGAAACTGGATTGACTGTGAACACAGATATAAAGCTAATCGGCTAACAACTTTGACAATTAAAAATGTTCACATACCTTGGGAATATAATAATACTTTGCTGTAATTACTATCACCCGTAATAACGGATGATAGAAAATGCAGCAAATACCTGAGAAGCAGGACCGCGATGGCAAAGCATTCCATAGACAAATTACTATTCGCACTAATGAAAATTTTAAGTTGAGCCTGAGGAAGAGGGTCATCAAATCATACGTATAGAGTGATATAATGTATGGTGCAATAAGCTGGACTTTGACTAATCAGGGCCAGAAAATAATAGAAGCTTTTTAAATGTGGACATGGAGAAAATGACAAAGACAATGTACAGCGACAGAAGGGCGAATAAATGTGTGCAAGAAGAGGTGAGAGAAGAAAGATGCTAGCTGAAAAAAGTTCAGAGGAGGGAAAACATTGCTGAGTCGTGGTTGCGACGACAAGGCGACATTCCCTTTAGTCTGTGATACTTATGGTGATTTTTATTTGTATATTAAGTATTTCAATATTTACATAACCGAAACAGCTATAGGCCGCTTTACTAATATGGTAAACCATGAAAGTTACCGAATACTAGCTTCCTCTGATAAGTGATAAAGTATTATCGAAACGGGGATTTGATATGGAGTTCCAGTTTGTTTAGCTCTATCCACACGTGCACAAAGCGAAATGTTTTTCACATGAATGATACTGTTCTACTAACGAAAATAATCTGCTGCATAAAATAATATCTAGTTAATTAGAGAAACAGAAAAAATAGTGCTGCAAATGGAATCATAACTTCCACATAGCTGTGATAATTTATTCTCTTCAGAAAGACATTCTCATGGAATGAATTTATGGCCCATGACTTGACCACAAAGAAAATATTTGTATTTCTGTACCCATAAACTTTTGAAACGTTACTCGAGTTTTATTGAAAAAATGTAAATTTTCGCCAAATCACCCCTTATTTATCCGCTACCCCCTGAAGCAATTCATTCGAAAGTTATTGCGCCTATTAACAGACAGACGTACATGCCTACGGACAAAAAAAATCGCTCTAGAATCAAGTTTTTATATGTTTTGAGACTTTTTACGCCGTTTTAACAAACAAAAATTCGAAATTTTTGTCAACAATATTACACCCCCACACATTCAACCCCTAATTTAATTTCCGGCACAGAATACCAGACGTTTGATGAAATTAAAAGTTTTCTAATAAATCAACCCCAAAACGTTATATTACTCGAGTTTTAACGAAAAATGTCAATTTTCACCAAATCACCCCCCATTCATACCCTCTAAAGCGATTGTACCCAAAACAATCCGAACTGTTCGTTCGTCGAGTGCTAACTGTATACAAAATTTGAAGGCGATATCTCAATTTGTTCTAAAGTTAGCGTGGCTACAGACCAACAGACAAAAAAAATCTTCGTTCCCAAATCATGTTTTATATATATTTTGATACTTTTTACGCCGTTTCAGCGAAAAAATGTTTTTAAAATTTTTGTCGCCTATGACATACTTCCACACGTTGTGACGATGTGGAAGTAATATTTGAACCACAAAACTGACTACTACTGCACCTTTAAAATGATAAAATGAATTAGGGTCAGATACGATACGTCAGATAACGAACATACTAATGAATTATGTACACTTTAATGTTGAATTTTAGAACCATACGAGAAGGTACTGAAGTGTTTCGACTTCGATAGAATTTTTTAAACCAAATTTTTTAATACATTTTATTTATTCAACATAATCTCTAAGACTTACACATTTAGCAGAATGTTCATAAAGCAATTTGAAACCACAAAAAAAACTTTTCTTCGTCTTCAAACTACCACTACGGCAAATCGTTGTTTTTCGAAAATCGTTTACTTTTCAAATGTTTTTCGAGCTTTGGGAATAAATAATAGTGCAATCTTGTTAAATCCTGAGAATGGGGCGGGTGCTCAACCAATTCAAAATCAATTTCATCAATTGTTTGCAGTGCAATCAACGACTTGCGAGCAGGGGCGTTGTCTTGCCAAAAAAAGCACACATTTGGCCCGTTTTCAGTGACGTATTTCCACAATTTCCTCATAAATTCAGTTAGCAACTCACTATAGTATACTCCTGTGACAGTTCTAGCTTGTTCCGGAAAATCCGAGAGAATTAGCACATCGTTGTCCCGGAAAACTGAAGCAAGGGCCTTACCAGCCGACTTTTGAACACGCAGTTTTATGGGTCGTGAACAACCGAAATGCTTCCACTCTATCGATTGTCTCTTAGTCTCTGGAGCATAGTGATGGACCCATCTTTCGTTCATAGTAACAAGGAGACTCATTTTGCGGTATTTTTAAAACGGTGGAACATTTCCTTCGACATTGTAAACGAGCGCGCTTTTGATCAGCATTTTGCACACACATTTTGCCGAAGTCTTCCTCATTCCAAAATCGTGGTGAACAGTGTTACACGCGTTCATAGAAAATGTGCTATTATTTTGCTATACGTTTCATCCCAGTTCGTCGATTTTCTTAGATCATTTCACGGACAGAACCAATGCTTTTTTGAGTGGTAACAGAAATTGGCGTGCTAATTTTTGAAAATTGATCCTCCTCTTTTAAATTCCGAAAGCCAGTTTTTAAGAGCATATGAAAGACATTGATCACCTGAGGTTTCTACTATATTGGCAAAAATTTATATGCCCGGTAACCCTGCCAAAAAATAAATACTTAATAACTGACCGAAGCTCTTTTTTACTAAAATCTAGCGTTTTTTAAAAACTCGCTGTTTTCTCACTATTCAACTTTTGGATGCCAAACGTTGACAAGCTACTTATAAAACATCATATTTGTAACCATAGGAACTAAATTCAAGTGAGCTTAGGGGAATATATTAACTAGATATCAATATAACCTCGTAGAGCAGATACTATATACTAAATCTAAATGTACTTCTAAGTTATCCTTGGAACTATGGAACTTTTTATCTTTTAACCGACCATATATTTTGTTTGGAACGCCTTCTGATTAGAAATGTAAAAAACACGAGTTCCTGAGGTGATCCACGTCCAAGTTAAAAGTTCTACCGTTTCAACATGGTTAGAGCGACTTTCGTGAGTAATAAGACGACAGAACTCAATGGGGAAAAGGGGACATGGAAATTCTGTTATTTAAGCCGTCAGCCTACCCCTTTAAGAAACGGTTGCGGAAAGTGCACATATAACTAGTTAGTAACTACAGGGGCCTCTTCAAAATCGGCTTTTCTGTGTTTGTAACCACTACAACTGATTGCAAAAGAAACATATTCATTTTGTCACTAACCATAAATCTAATACCTTTAGTAGCCTATTGTTCATTATTTACGTCTGATAAAAGTATTTATTAAAGGTTAATAAAAAATATCGAAAAACACTTTTTAATGGATTTTCTAGGTCATTTTTAGCTATAATTGTTGCTTCAATGAAATTCTAATTTGATTACGTAAAAAAATGCTGACGTAATATTTCTTCGAACACGCTATTTTAATGTTTTAGGTGCAGCGAATTTAATTAACATCAGATAGGAATTGAAATAATTGAGATAATAAAGTCATTACTTAGTTTACACATTACATTACTTCAAATATTAAATATTGATTTGAAAATCATTTCACAGTTATTGGAAAATATTTAAACGGTGATTAATTACGTATATAAACTTCAATTAAAGTGAATTCACCATTATAATTAAATATGAAACACAGATTACGTAGTTATTCAACCAATATTTCTAGCTAGATATATATTTTTTAACTTTAACGTCGGCCTATTTCCGCGACTATGGCCAATCACCGTCGCCAGCGAGCACTTTCACCTCACTATCCTGGAAATTTTGCCGAACCCCCACCTTTCTGTAATGAAGGTAGGGATCTTTAACGTGCCCAACATCGCATGGACACGACACCGGCGGCTTTACGCCCCCTCCAAAGGGCCGTCGTACATACATTTAACTTGCGCAAATACAATGACAGAACCTCGGTTGATGTTAATTTATTACCAGTACCCAGAGCCACACAGTCAAGAAAACCGTCAAGCATTCAATGACGCAAGAAACCGCTATGTCCGTATTCTTTCTGAGGCAAAAAACTCGTTTAATAACCACATCAAAAAAAGTCCTCTTAAGCTCCAACGGCAGCAAACCCTTCTGGACTCTTGCTAAATCTATTGGGAATATTTACTGCAAGAGCACGTTCCCACTCTTGTCTCAGGGGACGAAATTGTTTCTACCGCCCTGGGCAAGGCTGAACTTTTTGCCTCGTTATTCGCCGCCAATTCTACTCTCAACCCACCTCCAAATGTTCAACCACCAACAGTCCCCAATGTCACGCATAACATGACGGATATCATTTTCAAAACTAGAAAGGTACGAAAGATGCTCTCTTCTCTTAATACCAGGAAAGCCTCTGGCCTTGACGAGATCCCACCAATTGTTCTCAAAAATGCGCACCAGAACTTGCTCCTGTTTTGACTCGTCTATTTCAGACATCTTACAATAAAGGCATATTCCCTAGTAACTGGAAAACTGCTCGAGTACAACCCGTCCCCAAGAAAGAATCCAAAGCGCTTCCTAGCAACTACAGGCCTATTTCTCTCCTTTCAGTAGTCTCTAAAGTGATGGAACAGTATATAAACACCGAATTACTAAAATTTCTTGAAAACAGTCTAATCCACGATAGGCAGTATGGATTCCGTCAGCGTAGATCAACTGCTGAATACTGAATACTGAAGAGCCAGAACTTTAACTGAAAACTACCAATTGGGACTATGTCTCAACATTGTATAGCTACGTTGCAGTAATGCTATGTCATAATCTATCAAATGGGTGTTTACAGTTCTCCCTGCCACTCTATGGTTCCGAAAACAGAAGATACTTTTGTGATTCTGTGCTTTGCCTGTAATTTTAACCTATTGTTTGTACCATGCAGATTAAACACCAGTTGTAGTGCTACGAACCTTTAATGCCATTGTACCAAAACCCTTAATTTTCCATTCTTACAACATCAACGGTTCTTAAAGTTTTTAATAAAGTTCTACTATTGGTTAGTAAATTCATACCCTTTGATTTTAATATTTACAATATATTTTTAAAATTCTGGACGCAGCAAGTGTATTATGGTAGCGAATTGTGCTGTTTTTGCCTGTTTCACTTCTCATCTTCCTGTAAAATGTTGTAGAATGTCGACCGTAAAGTTTTGTTGGTTGGTCAGGTGAATGGTTTTTATTGACGCATGACGTTATTATTGAATCACACACATTACATAACATTACTCACTCTACAACATCGCATCGTATGCCGTTGTGAGGGAACAATGATCCTTTACGAATCAGTGTAGGGTGAAAAATACCTAATTGTCAATTTGAAAGCTTTCTACTACTTTATAGTAGCCACAAATGGTAACGTTCACTTCTTCAAGTAGCGGAAACGTGACCGCCACCAAAATCTATCACCAAAAAGTTCCACAACTATGAGATGTAATACTGTTCCTAAACGTCAAAATGTTTGGGGTTGGCATCTTTGGGTGATGAATAAAAGGCCTTTTCTTTCCAAACAAATACTTTATTCCTTGTCCCGACGCGTTTCGACCTTACCTAACAGGTCATCCTCAGGGGAATCTATAATTTATAAAAGGCTTGTCAGAAAAACTGAGTTTTCCGGTAGGCTACTTCTGCGAGGGTACAACGCAGGAATATAAGATAAAATGAGGTAACAACAGCTAACCCCAACACTAAGTCAAAAAGGTTAATGGTTAACATGTCAAGCTACAAAGCTATAAGAACACAAGTATACAGTCACTAAGTACTACATGCAATAGAAATGAAAAACGACTACAAGTCAAAATTGAAACACAATAAAAGCTAATCTGTCTCCAGATCTTCACAAAAAATTACAATACGTCTAATACTAAAACTCATAAAGGTTAAAAATTCTCCAAAATTTAAGTTTAAGCTGAAGACAACAACAGGAGTAAGAGCAGACAGCACAAACATCAGCAAGCCATGCAGCCGAGAAGAAACTTTCAGAGAAAATCAAACCTATCAAGTGAATGGGAATTGAAAGAGAAGCGAGTTTTTACCGTTGTTTGAAACATGAAAAAAGCGCCAAGATGGCGAACTTACTTACTTGTCTTGTTAAACAGGACTAAAAACTATACAGTTGAATGTCCAAGGAACATGCTTCATCTGTTGTTACAGGATTGATCCATTTGGTATCAGAAGTGCTAACAACTTGGAAAATAACAACTCTGTTGAAATCAAGAAAGAATTTTTGTTTTAAATTTAAAAGGTGAGATATAACGTGCGTAACACGTGATGGAGAACACAAGCCGGCAGAACATCTCAGCGCAAGGTCGATTCTTAAACTGAAAAGGGAAAATGACAAGTGACATTTGACAGAAGTGACGTATCGACCACGGAAAGCAAAGACGCTAAAAACGAAGGACAGGTCCGGAGTGGGCCAAAATGACCTGACGTAAGGTCGGCTTCTTAATCGAGAATGAAAATGGCAACCAACAACTGACAGACGTGAAAAATCGACTCGAAAATATACGGACACTAAAAACAAAATGGCAGGTCTGGAAGCCAAGGAGCAGATCCCCTGACTAAGTTGTCTCACGGTCCACTTGGATGATGTGTGGGCTGGTGATCTGCTAGTTGACTATATAGGGCTGAAAAACTTGTGACGTCTGTATTGGAAACATTAAGTACGTTTTTGTTAGAATTGATATGTTTATAAATTTCCATCTCTTCAATGACACACTGTTCAATACCAAAATTGGAAGGATGCAGAATTGTTGCGTCATTTTCTTTGCTGAAAGGGTGACCTGACTCTTTCAAATGGCAACCAAAGATCGAAGTGTTGTTATTGGGTTGGTTTCTGCTTCTTAGGTGTTCAGTAATTCTAAGACCCAATGCTCTCCCTGTCCTGCCAACATAGACCGTGTTGCAATCGGGTTCACCACACTTCAAAAAATATACACCTGACTTCTTGAGAGCTGGAATACTGTCCTTATTTTGGATAAACAAACTTTTGACAGTGTTAGTGGACTTGAACGAGAACCTGACATTTTCTCTCTTGAGTGCTCTTGTAACTGTGTTGGTAATGGAACCACAAAAAGTAAATGAACAATATGAAAGTCTGTCTGACTGTTCCGGGGGCAGACTCGAACTCATTGACCTCAACAATTGACGGTTTTTCCTTTCGACTAGTTGATTTATTAGTCTTAGTGGATATTCGTTATTGGTAGCTAACTGTTTGATCAGATTTAGCTCTTTTTCGAAATTTTCCCTAGACAGTGGGATTTTAAACAATCTATCAATCAAGAATCTGATAGACGCCATCTTGTGTGACATATGATGACAAGACCTGTACGGTATAAGGTGGTCGGTCTGAGTGGGTTTTCTGTAGATATCAAACTCTATTGAGTTACCTCTTCTTTTTAGCTTGAGGTCTAGGAAGTTGATTGACGATTCAACCTCTAGCTCTATTGTAAAATTGATGTTGACATGTAAGCTGTTCAACCAATCCAGGAACAGACGGAGCTCCACGGTGCCAGACCAAACCACTAAAATGTCGTCTACGTAACGAGTCCAAGAAGCAATTAAATTGGAATATGGATTAGGGTCCTTGAAGACTATTTCCTTCTCAAAGAAACTCATAAAGAGTTCCGCACAAAGCGGTGAAAGGGGATTTCCCATGGGGAGACCATTTTTTTGTATATAGATTTTGTTATCGAATTTAAAGAAATTCTGTGACAAGCAAGCTTTTACCAACGAATGAAGAGCATTTTGAACGTTCCTATCTAGGGGTGAATTATTGAGTAGCCCCTTTTAACAATATAAGAGTCTGATTGAGTGGAACACTAGTGAAGAGATTGGATACGTCGAACGAGACCAGTACCTTATTTTCATCTATTGGGACTCTACTCAAGCGATCAACAAGTTCTGAGGAGTTCTTAGTGGAAAATGGTGACTGAAACTTTATGGTAGACATCAACATGGACGACAAGAACCTTGAAAGTCCATAAGACAAGCAACCTACGAACGAAACCACTGGACGGATAGGGCAACCCTCCTTGTGGATCTTAGGGAGGCCATACAATCTGGGGATGAAATGATTCATCGGGTATAACTGTTTATAACTATCCGAGATTAGCGGAGCGAATTTATCGAAAACCTTTTTAAACTTAGAAACAAACGAGGGCATGGGGTCGTAACTGCTCAGGGATATACCATTTTCGCTAAGTAAATTTGAGACCTTTGACAGATAATCTGTCCTATTGTGCACTTCTGTCAAATGTCACTTGTCATTTTCCCTTTTCAGTTTAAGAATCGACCTTGCGCTGAGATGTTCTGCCGGCTTGTGTTCTCCATCACGTGTTACGCACGTTATATCTCACCTTTTAAATTTAAAACAAAAATTCTTTCTTGATTTCAACAGAGTTGTTATTTTCCAAGTTGTTAGCACTTCTGATACCAAATGGATCAATCCTGTAACAACAGATGAAGCATGTTCCTTGGGCATTCAACTGTATAGTTTTTAGTCCTGTTTAACAAGACAAGTAAGTAAGTTCGCCATCTTGGCGCTTTTTTCATGTTTCAAACAACGGTAAAAACTCGCTTCTCTTTCAATTCCCATTCACTTGATAGGTTTGATTTTCTCTGAAAGTTTCTTCTCGGCTGCATGGCTTGCTGTTTGTGCTGTCTGCTCTTACTCCTGTTGTTGTCTTCAGCTTAAACTTAAATTTTGGAGAATTTTTAAGCTTTATGAGTTTTAGTATTAGACGTATTGTAATTGTAATTTTTGTGAAGATCTGGAGAGAGATTAGCTTTTATTGTGTTTCAATTTTGACTTGTAGTCGTTTTTCATTTTTATTGCATGTAGTACTTAGTGACTGTATACTTGTGTTCTTATAGCTTTGTAGCTTGACATGTTAACCATTAACCTTTTTGACTTAGTGTTGGGGTTAGCTGTTGTTACCTCATTTTATCTTATATTCCTGCGTTGTACCATCACAGAAGTAGCCTACCGGAAAACTCAGTTTTTCTGACAAGCCTTTTATAAATTATAGATTCCCCTGAGGATGACCTGTTAGGTAAGGTCGAAACGCGTCGGGACAAGGAATAAAGTATTTGTTTGGAAAGAAAAGGCCTTTTATTCATCACCCAAAAATATGAAATGTAAGATGAAGAAGCCAGCAACGTCGCGGCAACTATTAATACTACTTGAAAGTGGTTGTAACTTTCACGTAGCATTTGAGTAACATAATATAGTTTCGTCTACTGTCATTTGTTACCTGCAAGTTCCCTTTGAGTCTTTCTATGAGTAACGACGACGTTCCTAATACCTTGAAAGCAGCTAACTAATAAGTAGTGAATTACGTAATTGTCAAGCAGCTAATTATAAGTAGTGAATCACGTAATTGTAAGGCACATTGTATAATTCTGGACGCAAATAAATAAGTATAAGTATAATGTGTAATGTGTAATATGAAGTTATTTTCACCATAGAGTCGTAATATTAGTGTCGATTACGTCCGATCTCAGTTGCCATCACTTTGGTGCTAGTTGGGTGTAGGGCCCAATTTACCACAACACTTTTCAGACATAACAATCGTTTGGCCTCATCGAACCATAACTAAAATTGTTTATTCATACTTTTGTAACGCCAACTTTGTTTCTGGAACAACCGTTAGGTCTAAAAATGTGTGATGAATTTAATTTCCAATGTGCATCTCCGAAGTGTGCTTAAGTGTAATTAATTATGTGCCTTAGTAACACCATAAGGGTATGAACCACAAGGAAACATATCTGAAGAACGACTGCTAACCCGGAATGCCCGTGTTCGATTCTAGACGTTATTAAATTTTGTGGTCGTGTTTCGGATGTGACAGGTTATCTTTCCTCTGTAACCTTATCCTGCACAAGCCGCTCCGAACTTCTGGACAGGAGGGCGCCATTCGAATATATGTGGTGCTATTGTTCTTGGCGTGATGTGAAACAAATCGACACTGCGATAAAAATGAAGGGTTTCAGTAATACAAATCAATAATAAACAAACGTTTCAAAACAATACTTGTGCTATTGTTTATGTATCAAAGAATGTTTTATACCAGACACTGAACTAGTAAGTATGCATTGTGTAAACACTCTAACGATGGTGCAAATAAAACAGTAAGAATTCTAAACGATCACATACCTGGTAGGTCTTTTAGGTACGGAGGATCAATATTTGGATTCCAAGAAAGGTTAGAGTTAACACTTTATTACTGTTGGTGTAGTATGGCAATGATGGAGTAAGTTCATGATAAACTGCTGGTGGGTGTTGTAAATTTAAAAAGTTATGTACTGTGGTGGTGTTTGGTTATAGAGAAAAATGTTGTGCTGCATGGGCCCATCAGAAAAAAGCGCGTGGGTGTGTCCTCATACACAATAACATTCAAACTCAGGATTCTTAACAGCTGGAACTGTAGTCGAGGCTTTTTCAAGCTTTTAACAAATGTAGAAGACATGTGGTGTTTTTTTCAGTGACGAATTGTAGTAGGAAAGTTCTGCTCTATGATTCAGGGGACCTGCTTCTTGTTAATCTCTTCCTCATTTGTAATAGCCTGAGAAGCAAGAAACGCTGCTAAGGGGGCATATTATGCTATTCATATAAATGAGGCGATGCATAGTGTGATGGAAAGCGATACGTTAAAACTTGATGGATACTTTAATTAAGGAAGCTGACGCAAGAACTATATTTAGAGAAATACGTATGGACAAGTTTGGCTTCAATTTGAAAGCAACCACACCATAAAAGGTAAGTGTAGCGAGCAGGTTTGTGCCAACAGTCACGGAAAAGGAGATTGCACTTATCTCAACTAGGCTACGTGAGGAGGAAGGTGTGGGGTGGCACACGAAGGAGAACAAACCGGCTCATCAAGGTACAAATACGGTATAGATTGAGGGGAAATACCAGTCATACTAAAAGAAGAAATTTTGACACAGTCCAGCAGAAGAAACAAACAAAAAAACCTCATGCGGGAAAGGGTCACTTGGGCAGCTGCTGTACTCGTTGGGGTGTGCGGAGGACGAGTTTTGAGCGGCAGCAGGTAGGCACGTGACAATGCCAACATTAAACGTCGTAAAGTCTAACCCTCTGACAGAGGGATACTGGAGAAAAGCGTACTTAAATGTTGTAACAGAAGAATATATTTCGACAGAATACGCATTCCGTATTCCGTGACAGGGAATATTCGGTAATCACCGAGAATATCATCTTAACGAGATAATAATCGTGCAACGATGAGCAATAAGAGTAAATCATATCGGCCTACACAAGGCAGAGTAGGGAAAGAAATATTGCCTCCACAGGAAAGATAAAAGATGAATGTGCTAGGACACGCCAAGAATAATGTACAAAGAATTGGGAAAGAATAAGCAAAAAAAAGAACAACACTTGGGAAATAGGAAGTACAGAATCTTGTCCCAGCTGGCAAATACAATCCAAAGAAGTGGTTTGCCATGGTAAGCAATGCTGCCTTTACTGAACATTTAAGTCGTAAACTTGCAACATTATGCAAGAACTGCACTCGCTAACTGCAGAACCACCCTATGGTTAAAAGAAGAGCTAGGCGTGCACTTTACCCAGGCAACGAGTATTCGAAGAGAAAAAATGTTGTGATCCACTAGGCATTTATTTAGTCGAGTTCCGTAGAAAATACCAGCGTAAGGCGAAAAGAGGGTTGCCATAGTAGGCAGCTACTGTAATACAGGAACAACATTTCAGTGGAGAAAAATTTGTGGCCTCTTAGGCCAAAGTGCCGTTTTCACAAACAGGAGGGAACACCCCACCGAAGAAAGAAGAATCTTACGGGGCTGATAACAAACTGTACTCACTGACAGTAACAACATCCTGAAATAAGCTTGTCAGAATAGGCCAGGTCTGAAATACTCACAAAGAGCAACGTCATCTTAGATCACCGTGTTACAAAAAGGCAGTACTGTACCCAGTTACAGGAGTACCATTCCGAAACCATCGTACAACCTTTGACAATAACTGTACCCACTGACAGTAACGCTATCCTCCAACGATCTTGCCAAATTAGGCAACCACTGTACTCATTGGCAGTAACGCCACTCTGAAAGAATCGTGGCACATCAGACAAGTACTGACCTCACTGACAGTACGCTGTCTCCCAAGAAGATATTTAGTATTGCCACATTAGGCAATTACTGCACTCACTGGCAGTTACGAAATCCTGAAATAAGTTTGCCACACTAGGCAAATACTGTACTCACTGACAGTAACGTCATCTTAAAAAAATCTGGCTGCATTAGGCAAGTACTGTGCTCAGTGACAGGTACGCCAGCATATAATAATCTGGCCACATTAGGCCAGTACTGTACTCCCTGACAGTAACGGCATACTCCAAGTATATTGCTACATTATGCAAGTACTGTAATAATAGTGCCACAGTAGGCGAGCACTGCACTCACTGACAGTTACGCCATCCTGAAAGAATATTGTCACATCAGGCAAGGACTGTACTCACTGACAAAAAACGGTATCCTTCCAGAAGCATGCTTACTGTACTCGCAGGCAGGGACACCAGCAGCGAGTAACTTTGTCAGAGTGATGACGCTAAGTTTGTTGGCGAAACTATCGTCAGGTCATGAAACTGTACTGTGATGAATTTGGCTTCGCCAAATTGTACTTATCAGTGTTCATTACAGGTTCCAATGTTCACTCAAAGAATACTAGCTATAGAATACACAAGCTAACAGGTTAGGCAAATATTGTACAGATTTTACGATTAACTCCCACAGTAACATATAGGAGACAGCAATAGTACCAAGTGGAGCAAGGTCTGCGCTTACGGACAGGAAATCCACATAACGTACCCATGCGAGTGATAGTATGCATAAAGAGAAAACCGTGAATGAAGGAAGAAGTTTTATTGGCGTAACCTGGGAACCTACTTCAAAACAGGGTGAACACGATGCTGACAACAAAGTAGGCAAGTACCACTTCTTTGGTAGGAGAGACTTGACATGTATTAGGTCATTACTTATTGAATTTTATAGGGAGTATCTGACGAGCCACAAAAATATGTGCAAAAAAAAATTAATATAAAAAACAATTAGTGACAGAGAATAGCTGCCAAGCAGAATTCGTAAGGTCCACTTGCTCCAGTAGCTTACGCGCTGGCTACGTCCTTTATCGAAACAGCTCACAATACAAAGGTTAAATATGTTTTAAGAACACTCAAAAATATAATCTTCCTATTTGGGACACCATCCCGAATTGTATCTGATCATGGATCTGCTTTCACGTCTGCTACAATGGAAAAGTTCTGTAAATATTTTGGCATTAAACATGTTTTAAATGCCGTCGCCACCCGCAGAGCCAATGGCCAAGTGGAACGTTATAGTCAGACCATTTTAAAATCACTCAGATGCTACAGTGCTAATGATGAGTCAGGGGATACTTGGGATACACACGTCCCATGTATACAACTAAGCCTTAATTAAACTATTTATGCTACGACAGGAGAAAGTCCACTAAAGGTACTTACGGGGACAACTCCACAGTTACCGTCTGATGCAAAACTTTTACGAGTGGTTGGAAAAAGTCAGGGTGGTGTTGACATACCCAGATTACGAGCTAAAGTCTCCGGTAAAATTTTGAAAAAAACAGCAGTATTCCAAACAACACTTCGGCAAAAAAGAGAAAACCCAAATCGTTCCAGGAGAATGACTTGGTAATGGTGAGACGGACCAATACCCTACAAACCGGTTCCTCCCCCAAGTTGCAGCCGAAGTTTAAAGGTCCCTTCCGGATTGTGAAGCGTCTGCCAAATGACAGATGTCATAGCAGTGGACCACTTGAAATAGTGGATAGTCCTACGGGATGACGCCAGCCAATCTCGTTGACACAAAGTACGTATGAGACTTTGGGGTCCCACACACACCTAGTCTCCTCATACATTAGCACTAGAGATGAGATAAACCAGTATTCGCTGATACCTATTCTGAACTGTTCCTGTTCCTAGGGTATACCTGTTCCAGACAGGAACATGTATCGAGTATGGATTGGATTGCTCTGGCGATTATTCGATTCAGGCGTAATAAGTACCACCTTCATCCGAACTTATACACCGACTACTGCTGGACGGTGGATACCGATTGCATTCCTAGTCCTACCAGTCAGTATCCAGACACTCGATACTTAGGTATCTGGTATTTAGATACTAGAATACGTATCCCCTCCGCTGTCTAGTATTCGTTTTCATGATACTAGTATACGTACCTGTTATCTCGAGATCTCAATACCTGTTCCTGATACCACATATCTAATACCCGTTCTCAAATAACAGGTCCAGTATTTCCTTACGATCCCTAATTAGCACAGTTAAGCCTAGCGGTACCATACATTAGCACAGTTACGCCTAGTGTTCCCATACATTAGCGCAACCAAGCCTGGTGTTACCATACAGTAGTACAGTCAAGCCTAGTGTTACCATACTTCAGCACAGTCAAGCCTAGTGTTGCCATACATTAGCACAGTCGGGCCTAGTGTTATACATCAGCACAGTTACGCCTAGTGTTCCCATACATTAGCGCAGCCAGGCCTAGTGTCACTACACATGAGCGCAGTCAAGCCTAGTGTTACCATACATTAGCACAGTTACGCCTAGTGTTCCCATACATTCGCGCAGCCAAGCCTAGTATTACCACACATTAGCACAGTCAGGTCTAGTGTTGCCATACGTTGGCACACTCAAGCCTAGTGTTACCAATCAGTTACGCCTAGTGTTCCCATACATTAGCTAGGCTAGTATTACCACACATTAGCACAGTCAGGGCCAGTGTTGCCATACGTTGGCACACTCAAGCCTAGTGTTACCATACAGTTACGCCTAGTGTTCCCATACATTAGCGCAGCCAAGCCTAGTGTTACCATACATTAGCACAGCATAGTCTAGTGTAAATTAGCACACTTAAGCCTGGTGTTCCCACACATCAGCACAGTCAAGCCTAGTGCCCCCATGCATTAGCGCAGCCAAGCCTAGTGTTCCTATATACTAGCGCAGTCAAGCCTAGTGTTACCATACATTAGCACAGCCTAGTCTAGTGCTACCATACATTAGCACAGTTAAGCCTAGTGTTATACATCAGCACAGTTACGCCTAGTGTTCCCATACATTAGCGCAGCCAGGCCTAGTGTCACTACACATGAGCGCAGTCAAGCCTAGTGTTACCATACATTAGCACAGTTACGCCTAGTGTTCCCATACATTCGCGCAGCCAAGCCTAGTATTACCACACATTAGCACAGTCAGGTCTAGTGTTGCCATACGTTGGCACACTCAAGCCTAGTGTTACCAATCAGTTACGCCTAGTGTTCCCATACATTAGCTAGGCTAGTATTACCACACATTAGCACAGTCAGGGCCAGTGTTGCCATACGTTGGCACACTCAAGCCTAGTGTTACCATACAGTTACGCCTAGTGTTCCCATACATTAGCGCAGCCAAGCCTAGTGTTACCATACATTAGCACAGCATAGTCTAGTGTAAATTAGCACACTTAAGCCTGGTGTTCCCACACATCAGCACAGTCAAGCCTAGTGCCCCCATGCATTAGCGCAGCCAAGCCTAGTGTTCCTATATACTAGCGCAGTCAAGCCTAGTGTTACCATACATTAGCACAGCCTAGTCTAGTGCTACCATACATTAGCACAGTTAAGCCAAGTGTGTCTATACATTAGCACAGTTAAGCCTAGTGTTTCTATAAATTAGCGCAGCCAAGCCTAGTGTTGCCATACATTAGCACATTCAAGCCTAGTGTTCCCATACATTAGCGCAGCTAAGCCTAATGTTACCATACATTAGCACAGCCAAGCCTGATGTTGCCATACATTAGCACAGTCAAACCTTATGTTACCATACATTAGCACAGTTACGCCTAGTGTTCCCATGCATTAGCGCAGTCAGGTGTAGTGTTACCACACAGTAGCACAGTTAACCCTAGTGTTCCCACACATTAGCACAGTCAAGCCTAGTGCCCCCATACATTAGCGCAGCCAAGCCTAGTGTTCCTATATACTAGCGCAGTCAAGCCTAGTGTTGCCATACATTAGCACAGCCTAGTCTAGTGCTACCATACATTAGCACAGTTAAACCTAGTGTGTCTATACATTAGCGCAGCCAAGTAATGCTACCATATATTAGCATAGCCAAGCCTAGTGTCCCCATACATTAGCACAGTTAAGCCTAGTGTTTCTATAAATTAGCGCAGCCAAGCCTAGTGTTGCCATACATTAGCACATTCAAGCCTAGTGTTCCCATACATTAGCGCAGCTAAGCCTAATGTTACCATACATTAGCACAGCCAAGCCTGATGTTGCCATACATTAGCACAGTCAAACCTAATGTTACCATACATTAACACAGTTACGCCTAGTGTTCCCATGCATTAACGCAGTCAGGTGTAGTGTTACCATACAGTAGCACAGTTAACCCTAGTGTTCCCACACATTAGCACAGTCAAGCCTAGTGTCCCCATACATTAGCGCAGTTAAGCCTAGTGTTCCTATATACTAGCGCAGTCAAGTCTAGTGTTGCCATGCATTAGCACAGCCTAGTCTAGTGTTGCCATAAATTAGCACAGTTAAGCCTAGTGTGCCTATACATTAGCCAAGCCTAGTGCTACCATATATTAGCATAGCCAAGCCTAGTGTCCCCATACATTAGCACAGTTAAGTCTATTGTTCCTATAAATTAGCGCAGCCAAGCCTAGTGTGCCTAGTGCCATACATTAGCACATTCAAGCCTAGTGTTCCCATACATTAGCACAGTCAAGCCTAGTGTCCCCAAACAGCACAGCCCAGCTTACTGCCTTCATACCTTAGTATAATCCAGCCCAATGTCACCATACATTAGCTGAATGACTAGTAGTGTTTTCACACTTTGGCTTACTTTACTTTGTTTACCCTAGTCTACTTATTATTTTTCGATGAACTTTTTGCGCACATGCGTGCCTTCTCCATCATGGTGTATTTATTTTTATGTTCCCAGAATTATCTCTCTCTCTCTCACTGCTGGTATACCACATCACTCTTTTCTGGTCGAGCCGAGGACGGTCTCGATCTCAGGATGGCCGAATGTGGGTATTATATAGCTCGGGGAACTACAGAGTGTCATCTTAGTGCAGGAAGGCGGAAGGAGGGATCAACAGCGAGACTGAACGTCTAGGGTGAAGGGTAGACAATGCGAGATGTGGTTACAGCGTGCATGCGAAGGCGGCATTGTCGAACATTATTATTATTATTAGCTACTTATAGCAGTGTTATTATCCTGACGTAATACATTATTAACTATTAGTTTGGTGTCCTTATATACGATCATCCTAACACAAGCAATTTAGTAAAAATAATGATATTCTTTTGTTGTATCTTAATGGATCCAAGATAAACAATATTACTGATCACATATCTAGTCACCTAAGTGACTAATTTAACTATTAAGAGAATAAAGGTAAACGATCATTTTCTTGTCTTTACACGTAATAATAAATTTAAAGTTTATTTCATTCCCTAATCAGATCATCAATGTAAAATACAGTTGGGGTTAAATCACTAACAACATAAAAGGTAACGTTCTTAAATGATAAAGCCTGCTGTAAAACGAATAGACAAATGATCCAATAAAACAAAGAGATTATCAATGTAAAATACAGTTGGGGTTAACCAATGTGTACTTGCAAGCAAAATAAGTAATTCTATAACTCGAGTTTTTACAGCAAACTAAATCACTAACAACATAAGAGTTAACGTTCTTAAATGATAACGCCTGCTGTAAAACGAGTAGACAAATCGAAAGAACAAAAATTAAATACTGATATTCTTAATCTCACTAAAAATAATTTGCAGATTTCGTTACATTCAATTTTCTCTTCATTATTATAAAAGTAGATTGCATCTAAATGAATTTCTTAATTTTACAGGATCACTAGAGGCAATAGAAGTTTTAAGGAATATCCGAATGATTTTAACTAAGACAGAACTAAAATATTAACACACTAGCCTAGGTGATCACAGGAAAGCAAATTTTTGTTGTGAAAGTCGAATAAAAGGAATGTTACTTTGATGAATCATTCATAAAAAGAAATCGATGCTTTTAGCTTTCGACATTCACGGAACCAAGTACATAAATACATAAGGAGACATATTATATCACTCTGAATCTACTTTTTTATCGGACATATGTATAGTTATTTAAAACCAGCCAAGGACATAGCTTCAAACTACATATTATGACTGATCTATAAACAGAAATCGTGCACTGTGATGACTGCTGCAAAGCAAACACGAAAAACTATGTTATCTGCTTGCTAAAACGATAAACCAAAGTAATTTTATTTCTAAACTGTTTGCATCATCACCTTTTCGATTTCATTTCTTTATTTTATCAGCTGGCTCATATTCTTGCAGGCCAACGTAGTCTAATATAAGTGTTAGAAGCGGGAATTCTTGAAAATATATTATCAGGACTTGCATATTTGATTAAAGCGGGCTTGATATTCACACGCTGTATTTTTATGAAAATGGATACATTTTATATTACTTAGGTGAATTAAAATAATTAGTTATTACGTTTTGCCACTTCGACATTGAAAGTTTAAATATGTATGAATTACTCGGAGCTCTCAGGCTTCTTGTACAGCCATTCACGTTTCTGCGAACAATTACCTTGTATGTCCACAATACAGGTGTGCCAATAAAAAGCTGGAAAATATCGGAATTAAAAAAAAGTGGGCACATGATGGCGTAAGTTTTGGTGTCTTGGAACCTACCTCTTAGGTAGCGGCGTAAAGTACCCTTAAATTTTAAATGGCAGTGACACCTCATTTTAAAGTTTTCTCAATTGTACTCACGACAACATACGACTTTTCAAATTTTGGTTTGGACACGGCAATAAAATCATCAATTAAAGAATAAGACAAAATATCAATGAATGAAAGAATGTTATTTAATTCAATGTTCACGACATTCTTCAACAATTCACCGACGAAGCACCCTAAGTGAGTTTGGTTGTGTTGCATCAATTTTTGACTTCAAGTGTTCCCATAGAAAAATTTCTAAGGGTGTTAAATCTGGCGATCTGGGAGGCCACTCAATTGAAACTCTGCGTCCTATCCTGTGATCTGGAAAGTTATGATTAAGAAAATCACGCACAGCTGCGGCATAATGTGGTGGAGGCACCATCCTGCTCAAACGACACATATCCTTTTCTGCCAAAGCGTTGTCATATTCCAATACTTCCACAATCGTCGGGTAGATATGCGTTTTCAGCAGATCCAGATGCATGTTTTCATCCAGATTTCCCGGTAGGAAGAAAGGCCGTAGGAGGTGGCCGCCCAAACATTCAATTTCCCCGGATGCTGCGTATGCGGTTCACGACAAATTCTTGGATTTTCATCACTCCAGTAGCGGCAATTACGGCGGTTGGCTTAGCCATCCAGTCTGAACGTAGGTACATTCATCGGAAAAACAGATGGAGTACAAAAATGTTGGATTCCTTCTGGCACGATCACTCATCTTTTCACAGAACTGCACGCGGCGATCGTCGTTAATAAGTTCCTGTACCAAATTAATTTTGTATAGGTGATACTTATTTTTTAAGATTCGGCGGCAACTAGCTACAGAAATTTCTGAAGTACTTGAAGTTCCCTGAGACTCAAATTTGGTTCCATTGCGATGTCACCCAGGACAGCTACCTGATTACCCACATTACGTAAAACCTGCTCACGTTGATGCTTTCTGTTTGCAACCGATCCAGTTTCGCAAAATGTATGCATTAAATCCAAGACGTGCCGATGTGAAGTATTTTTCTCAGGATGACGATCATTAAAACTGTGCTGCCTGTCGTGCACAGTTGTCATTCTTGTAGGACAAACTAATTATTTCCACTTTTTCAGCAATTGTATAAACCATGTTCACGAATTGGTATTTAATCGGGATGCTTACTTGTTTCGTTTAAAGTAATGCAGGTAAGAAAGTTGATACATTTTATAAACATTTTTATCGCGAAATTGTTAAAAAAAGTCGTCAGATAACGCCCGAAATGTTTGTTCGTACGGAAATGGAGCAGATTTTATAAATTGTATGGAAGTGAAAGGAAAACAGTTTGAACATTTAATTAAATAAGATCCTTTCATTAATTGATATTTTGTCTTTTTTTGGGTGCTAATAACTTATTTCTTATTAATTTAGAAACTTCAATTTGGGCACATTGTATAATCTGTATTAAGGCCACATTCTATCGAACTTCATTATAATAACTTTATTACTACAAAAAATGTCCGACAATATTTGAATTTTACGCGGAAAATCTAGGCCGAGCTGGCTAGGCAAATTTATCCAAATGCCAAATGTTACCAAAATCAGCCAATTAATTTAGTGAATTTTCATTATGAAAATTCACTAATAAAGTCCACGATGGTAATTTCGATCAAACTTCACAAGTATGCTTCTTTTCTAAATCTCTTGGAGGAGTTGATTAACCATTCCAATCAAACAAATATTTTGCAAAAGAATTTTTTTCAGAAAATAATGCATATCTCTGAAAATAATAAAGCTATTTTGATGAAATTTGGTACGTTAGTGGTGCTGATAAAAAAAGGTTCGGGACGCAGCAAGTGCGTTATAGTAGTGAATTTTCATAAGAATTGTACACTATTAGTAAGATATACTATTAAAACTAATTCTTCAAATTTAAATGGACTTTGGAGATCGGTTTTAGAGTACCGGTTAGCGATTATTTAAAAAATATATATATTTTGTCTGGAGCTAAAAAATTAAAAATTGGTCTTAGATATAATATGCAAGTACTGCAAGTGTCTTTAAAAAAATTGTGTTGCAAATTTCATTAAAGTTACAAAACTTTTTCAGAAAAAAAATTATTTACAGAGGAATGCACCTGTCAAATTATAAATGATAGGTATTTTTCCATATTAATTGCATGGATGGTTTTGTTTTAGTCAACCCATCCAGTTTTTGCAAACAATAAACAGCAAAAAATGTTTTTTTTTAGAACAAATCTGTAGTTATCCGCGAAGCTCATTATGTTATTTTTCTTTAATTTAGTACCCACGTGCATTTACATAGGTGTTACTATGGTTCAAGATTGAAGATTCTGGCTGAAGGGGAAATTTATTGAGCTATCGGATTTGAAATATTTTTACGAACATTTTCTACCACAATTTATATATATATATATATATATATATATATATATATATATATATATATATATATATATATATATATATATATATATATATATCACACAGATAACTCCAAAAATAATGGGCCGATTTTGATTAAATTAGGTGAATACCGTCCTTTTGGAAGTGGCTTGGATTAGTTCGTTAGCCAGGAAAATCGGCCCAGGTTTTCCCGCAAAATGTTGTGTTTTCTTTCGAAACAATTTTTTATCTCCGAAAATAACAAAGTAAGGGCAGCCAAATTTGGTTCGCAGGTTTATACAATTATAGGTAAATTACCTACGAAAATTCAGCTCTGTATTGAAAGACAAAGTTATGTGCATTTAAAGAAAAATAAAATAAGGTTTACCTAAAAACGTCAAAGTTGCGATTTAAAACGTCAAAATTGGCAACATTTAGGCAAAGAACCTGAAACTAATACAAGTTATGGAAAGAAAATGTCTCAAGAAGTGTTTTACAAAGCCTGAAGTCTTAGCTTCAACCGTCATTGTCCTTCATTTTACTAAAATGTTTGCAGAAAATTAATTTCAAATAGACCCTTTCTCTGATATTTTGGCAGTAGTCTTATAGGTTATTAGCAAATTGAGCTATTCAAATATGAAGCATTTGATCAAAATTCGATACCATAACGCACTTACTGCGTCCATAATTTCTTTTCTTACAAACATGCATTATATTTCGATGAAAAATGCAAAAATGCAATAACATAAGGCGTGTTTCATTAAAAAAAAAATTGTATCACCAACTACTTATGGGCCACCCTGTGATTGTAGAAATCATTTTTTAAGATGTAGAGACCGTATAATTAATGTATACATTTTTTTCCATATCTTGTATAATAACGGATATATTGAGGTTTATTGATTTTTTACGAAAATTCGACAAAAATTATATACCATTAAACGATAAACTCTATAGCTAAGGCTACTGCCAAGCATCGGAGAAAGGGTCTATTTGAAATGAATTTTATGCAAATATTTTAGTAAAATGAAGGTCAATGAGGGTTAAAACGAAGACTTCAGGCTTTGTAAAACATTTTTTTGGACCATTTATTTCATAATACCAGGACAAATTTCAAACACCGTTAATTTTAGCGTGCGAATGTATACTATAAATAAAAAATTTCGGGACGCGGCAAGTGCGTTATAGTAGTGAATTTGCATAAGAATTGTACACTATTAGTAAGATATATTATTAAAACTAATTCTTTAAATTTAAATGGACCTTGGAGCTCGGTTTTAGAGATTATTTGAAAAAAAAATTTTATATGGAGCTAGAAAATAAAAATTTGTTCTTATATATAATATGTAAGTACAGCAAGTGCCTTTAAAAAAATTGTGTTACAAATTTTATTAAAGTTACAAAAGTTATTCACAAAAAAATAATTATTTACAAAGGGAATGTGCCTGTCAAATTATAACCATGGTAGGTATTTTTCCTTCTTAATTGCTTGGGTGGTTTTGTTTTAGTCAACCCATTCAGTTTTTGCAAACAATAAACAACAAAAGTCTGGACGCAGCAAGTGCATTATGGTAATTAATTTTCATAAAAATGTTTTTAATAGCAAATATGTGTGTGTGTTTTTTTAAGAAAGCAGGCATCAAATTTGATTACCAGTATAACCAATATAGTAGAAACAACATATATATATATATATATATATATATATATATATATATATATATATATATATATATATATATATATATATATATATATATATATATATATATCACACCGATAACTCCAAAAATAATGGGCCGATTTTGATTAAATTAGGTGAATACCGTCCTTTTGGAAGTGGCTTGTATTAGTTCGTTAGCCAGGAAAATCGGCCCAGGTTTTCCCGCAAAATGTTGTGTTTTCTTTCGAAACAATTTTTTATCTCCGGAAATAACAAAGTAAGGGCAGCCAAATTTGGTTCGCAGGTTTATACAATTATAGGTAAATTACCTACGAAAATTCAGCTCTGTATTGAAAGACAAAGTTATGTGCATTTAAAGAAAAATAAAATAAGGTTCACCTAAAAACGTCAAAGTTGCGATTTAAAACGTCAAAATTGGCAACATTTAGGCAAAGAACCTGAAACTAATACAAGTTATGGAAAGAAAATGTCTCAAGAAGTGTTTTACAAAGCCTGAAGTCTTAGCTTCAACCGTCATTGTCCTTCATTTTACTAAAATGTTTGCAGAAAATTAATTTCAAATAGACCCTTTCTCTGATATTTTGGCAGTAGTCTTAGCTATAGAGTTTATCGTTTAATGGTATATAATTTTTATCGAATGTTCGTAAAAAATCAATAAAGCCTAATATATCCGTTATTATACAAGATACGATAAAAAATTGTATAGATTAATTATAGGGTGTCTTGAGCTACATTAAAAAACTTCTACAATCACAAGGTGGCCCATACGTCGTTGGTGATACAAATTATCTCTTTTTTTTTAATCGAACACGCCTTATATTATGGCATTTTCCGTTCGAAATATAATGCATGTTTGTAATAAAAGAAATTCGGGACGCAGCAAGTGCGTTAGGGTAGATAATCTTCTTTAAATGCTTCAAATTTGAATAGCTCAATTTGCTATTAACCTATAAGGTTGACCAAGAGATCAGTTTTTTTCGGGAACACTTTAAGTTTACTTCGGAAATTTTTGTACATTTTCAAAGTTAAACATGGCATCTTGTTTCTACTATATTGGTTATACTGGTAATCAAATTTGATGCCTGCTTTCTTAAAAAAACACACACACATATTTGCTATTAAAAACATTTTTATGAAAATTAATTACCATAATGCACTTGCTGCGTCCAGACTTTTGTTGTTTATTGTTTGCAAAAACTGAATGGGTTGACTAAAACAAAACCACCCAAGCAATTAAGAAGGAAAAATACCTACCATGGTTATAATTTGACAGGCACATTCCCTTTGTAAATAATTATTTTTTTGTGAATAACTTTTGTAACTTTAATAAAATTTGTAACACAATTTTTTTAAAGGCACTTGCTGTACTTACATATTATATCTAAGAACAAATTTTAATTTTCTAGCTCCATATAAAAATTTTTTTTTTCAAATAATCTCTAAAACCGAGCTCCAAGGTCCATTTAACATTAAAGAATTAGTTTTAATAATATATCTTACTAATAGTGTACAATTCTTATGCAAATTCACTACTATAACGCACTTGCCGCGTCCCGAAATTTTTTATTTATAGTATACATTCGCACGCTAAAATTAACGGTGTTTGAAATTTGTCCTGGTATTATGAAATAAATGGTCCAAAAAAATGTTTTACAAAGCCTGAAGTCTTCGTTTTAACCCTCATTGACCTTCATTTTACTAAAATATTTGCATAAAATTCATTTCAAATAGACCCTTTCTCCGATGCTTGGCAGTAGCCTTAGCTATAGAGTTTATCGTTTAATGGTATATAATTTTTGTCGAATTTTCGTAAAAAATCAATAAAGCTCAATATATCCGTTATTATACAAGATATGGAAAAAAATGTATACATTAATTATACGGTCTCTACATCTTAAAATATAATTTCTACAATCACAGGGTGGCCCATAAGTAGTTGGTGATACAAATTTTTTTTTTTTTAATGAAACACGCCTTATGTTATTGCATTTTTGCATTTTTCATCGAAATATAATGCATGTTTGTAAGAAAAGAAATTATGGACGCAGTAAGTGCGTTATGGTATCGAATTTTGATCAAATGCTTCATATTTGAATAGCTCAATTTGCTAATAACCTATAAGGTTGACCAAGAAACGAGTTTTTTCGGGAACACTTTAAGTTTACTTTCGGAAATTTTTGTACATTTGCAAACAATAAAGTTATTTTGATGAAACATGGCACATTGTTTTTACCATATAGGTTATACTGGAAACCAAATTTAATGCCTGCTTTCTTAAAAAAAAGACACACATATTTGCTATTAAAAACATTTTTATTAAAATTCACTACCATAACGCACTTGCTGTGTCCAAACTTTTTTTAATTATTAATTTTGAATAACTTTATTTTCCTTTGATCAAACGACTTGAAAATTGGTACACAACCACGTGTGTCTATGTTCTTTTACGTTGTACATATTCGTTTCAATCAATTTGAGAGATATTGCGTTTTAAAAAATATTTTTTAATTTTTTACTAAGAAAAATTGGCCGCTAAGATTTGATGAGCGAACTCATCCAAGCCATTAGCAAAATAAGGGTAATTCGCAAATTTGGTCCAAATCAGTGAAGTATTTTTTGAGTTATCGGTTGAATATATATATATATATATATATATATATATATATATATATATATATATATATATATATATATATATATATATATATTAGCTGACCATGGAAATGGGTTCTAGAGGCCCTAATTCGTGCTCATTTGAAGAAATTTTCCGAAAGTCTCACCATCGATACCTTTCTATTAGTGAATTTTCTTGATGAAAATTCACTAATATGCACGTACCAAGAGTTTCTATGATAACAGACAGGTAAGTTATTAGAGTTTGAAATCAATTCCCTACCATTACGCACTTACTGCGTTTGTACTTTTTATAAACAATAGTTTACTAATAAATTAAATTTTCCAAAAGAATCGGCGTCTTAACGATCGCAAAGCAAGAAGCAAATGTTTATTTTGTCACAATTACATGTGAAAATTGTCGATTTTTAAACAAAATTTTGGTGCAGATGCGGTTTGTAAAAAAGTGTTACATGAAATATGTTTCAGAATGTCTCAAGTTTATGTTTCAATAGTTACTTTTCTTCATTTCATTTAAATGTTTGCAGAAAATCTAGTTGAAAGAGACGATTTTTGCCTGACAGTGAGTCGATTACGCTTGAAGTGGTGGCCGGTCGTAAAAAGTCACATTAAATTATTTCCAAACAACGATTCTGAAGCAAATATGGCTTCTGGAGAACAAAGTATGGCGTGGACATGTGTTTGGTGAGCTCTTAAATTTAAGGTTAAATTGCTACCTAATTTCATTTGCCCTCGGCAGAGTTGCCACACTTCTTGATTTCTTGCAACACTGGGCTAAATTGTTGATTTATGCAAAAAAATAAAATTTTAGGACAGAACATTTTTCTCAGATTTGTCTTACGGCGTAATGATTTTTATTTTCGTTATGGATAATTATGCTCATATCATTGTTCATCACTCAAAGCACATTTCGCTTCATAAAATGTATCTTCCTTTCACATCGAAAAAGAAACACCTCGTATACGGGATGGATATAGTATTATCTCACGAATCAAAATTGCATATGCTCATATAAAAAATATCAGCTACATTGCCATACTTCTCAAAAGTTGGCAACACTGTGCCACGCCTTTTTTTTTGCGACAAATAATTACGACGCAACGCCAGCTGGAAGATAAATTACCTTCAAGGCTCTACACATATAATTCCCTATATGTCCGCGCGTGGAGGGGTGTCAACGTGCGACCGCTATGTGTGACGTTGCGTGCCAAGCAGCTCTAGTGGAGATGGGGTGGGTCTAAGAATAAAAAAATAAAGTAATAATAATGGCCTAGTGGCCGACCACCAATCTCAAATAATTCCGGAGGGGCGCCACTGACCAAAGCACCCTGGCCAGAAGGTTCCAGGTGGTACGGAGGCACACACGCAGACACAACCTTTACCTAAAAGTAGCACGCTTGCGGGGCAGACGAAGGAAGAAAAAAAAAACACCAAGCAATAATCAAAAATACTTTTTTAAGTCTCAACCAATCATTAACTAAGATAATTATTTACTTACAAGGTTTATTATGCCATTCGAGATCTCGTAAGGTTTACAGTGGAAGCTACAAAATTTAGATGTCCACTAATCTTGTACTTAAAAAAAAATAATTTAAGTGATTCCAATAAGTCTCAACAAAAATGTTCTAATATTACTTCAATCTTAAAGTAAATTACTGCTAGATAACAAGCCAAAAAAAGGACAACTAAGTAATTTACCTGTCCTGAAGGGAATTTAATTTATCAGATCAAAAATATTGGCTGAAAGCATGACTCTAATTATAACTCACTAAATTTGAAAAATTGTACAAATTTACAAGCCACTATTGCTGCATCAAGTATTACGTTAGTTCTTAAGGGACGCGCATAAATTAAAATGGTAAGGCAAACCTGTGATTGCTGATTTCCTTCGGCTGATGTTATAAAAAAATATTGGTTTAGACAGGAAGTAGTTAATCGATTTGATCCAATTTATTACGGTAGTACAGCTTTACAATTCCTACTGGTGTAGATTCGGGGTTCGACACGGACCAAACTGCTACACAGCAACACCAAAATGTGTCGAACACCAGTTAGTTGCAGACACACACTTAATCCCAATCAAATGGAGGAATACATAATTCCAAATGGTGCATGCTACAACAAAGGCTGACTAGATGTTAAAAGAAAAATTCTCACCTTCACTTTTGGAAGTGGATTATGCTTGGAACAAAACCATTAGATCTTCCTATAAGGCATATGTTTATAATGCCATAGATCACAAATTCCTTACTGCCATATGCAACTAAATATTCATATATACAAACTACCATCATTCGGGACACCTATGTGTCTCAGTGAACCTAATTCAACATTCGCTATGTTGAAACGGCTTGATGATCTTCTATGACAACAGTATGAAAGCTTCTACGGGTATTACAGACGACTAAAATTCCAGGTCCATCTCAACTTTACATAATTCCATTAAAAAAAGGTCTGTAGAATAGACTAGGAATGCAACACACCAATAAAATCAATGACCAGCTCGACAACGACTTTCCAAATTCATAGAAGTTTTCCAACAAGGTTACCATTAAAATTTACCAAATAATATGTACAACTTTTCTATACAGCTGTAAACTAGCATCGACAAAACCTTTCTAATAGAATCTTCTCAAATATCTTCTCAAATAAGCAATTACCCATACAATATTTCTGTGCTTGAGGAGCTGCTAATTAAATTTTCGTACATACAATTTCTCAGAACAAGATGTTCTCTGGCCGAAAGTTCGTTCATTTCTCCACGCACTTATTCTGAATTTTTCCTACTATCAAATAATAATTTAAAAAAAGGAAACCTTTTCTTTCTCCCAATTTTTATAGTGATTCGATTCCTCAGAGACGGCCCATTAATTGATAATTTGCATAGCAACAGGTAGAATTTCGCTCAAGTTTTATTTAACAAATAAATTGTCGATGAAAAATAAAATTCGCCATGGGCGCGCCGATTAAGAGGCAGCATTTACCGACGTGAATCACACGCTCTTTTAATTGCAAAATAAGACCTGTAGACAGGGTACGCCATTGTTCATCAGAGGCAGATAGCTGAAATCAAGCCATAAATTTTCAGAGAAGGGCTGAATCGGCGTAGGTAGAAAACCCGCTATACCCACTAGGAGTGTTTAAGGTTGCATATAGGTGAGTTCTACGGAACACATCTGCTCAGAATTAATAGGTTTAAACCAGAGGTGAAAATTTGTGACGGTGTTTGAAAATAAACCGTCACAACTCTCCCCCCACTAAAAAAAAAAGGAAAAAAAAAGGTTTTTTCTCTCCGCCAAAAAAAAACTAACTCTCGTCCTCAGGAGAATGAGCCTTAAGATCCTTTGCGTGCCAGACACCCCTGAACTCACCATTACGATCTTTTAACTCATAAGTCCAGGGTGACACACGTTTGGAAACCACAAAGGGCCCTACATAGCGAGGGGCCAACTTAGCTGAAAAATGCTTGGCAGCATCCGACAAAACGTAGTTCCTACGCCAAACTAATTGATCCTTACCATACTGTACGTCACGGCGTCTTAAATCGTAGACCCTCTTATTCCTTTCATAAGCCTTTACTAAACGTCTCTTAACATCCTCACATACCCTGACCAAGGAAGACTGTTTGCCATCAACATTTCGCCGATCAAACTTAATTTCCCCCTCTCTAAAGCGTGAGCCCTTATCGGGGATTTCGCGCCCAAACACAATAAAGTTTGGAGAGAATCCAGTGACCTCATGTCTGGTCGAACGAATAACGTAGCCAATTCTCGACAAATTTTTATCCCATCTCTTATGATTGTCAGAAACATAGGACCTAAGCATAGTCTTAATGACCCTATTTACCCTTTCGCAAGGATTCGCCTGTGCGTGGTAATAGGCGGTGTATTTGATCGAAATGTTGTGAGACTTCATCAGGGAGACAAACTCGGAAGATTTAAACTGCGGTCCATTGTCCACAATAATGGCGTCACATGCGCCGAACACAGGTAGGACATGAAAATCAAGCAACTTACATATGTTGGAAGATGTAGCGGATCGCATAGGAAACAAAAGCGAAAATTTGCTAAAAGTATCTGCGACGACAAGGATATACTGGTTTCCAGAGCTGGACCTCGGTAGAGGACCCATTATGTCCGCACACATAAGTTGGAAGGGACGAGACACAAAAGGCTGAGTGCTAGCCATTAAGCCGGCAGGTTTCTGCTGCACAGGTTTTATGGCCTGACATACCGGACAACGCCGAACGACTGAGGCCACATCAAACCGCATCTTAGGCCAATAATAACTTCCTGCCAACTTACTGAAGGTCTTAAATACTCCAACATGCAAGTTAGACTCATGCGTGTCGGAAATAAGCTTCCGCCTAGCATGTTTAGGAACAACTTCCCTCCAACAGTCAGAGTCGCAAGCCAACTCAGGATACTTGGGAATGACTCTCTTGAACAGTCTATGTCCATCTACGCGCCACTGTGGAAATCTGCCAGGACTCTTGGCGATCCTGTCCAACATCCCATCAATCCACCGATCACCTGAGCCAGTGCCACCAGGTTGGCGGTCGAAAGCACCCAAAGAGTCGACAACAGGTACAGAACGAGACAAGATATCGGGCACAACGTGTTCTCTCCCCTTCCTATGGACTATGTCAAAATCGTATTCCTGTAACTTCAAAGCCCAACGGGCCAATCTGCCCGAAGGTTCCTGCAAATTGTTCAACCAAATCAGAGACCAATGATCAGTCACAACAGTAAAATGTGAACCCTCAATATATGGACGAAGTTTCTCTATCGCCCAAATCACTGCAAGACATTCTCGCTCAGTGGTGGAATATTTGCGCTCAAGTCTAGACAACGAGCGGCTCAGGTAAGCGATAACCCTCTCAGATCCATCAGGATGTTTTTGTGACAAAACTGCACCCAAGCCATAAGCTGATGCATCTGTCTGGACAAAGAAAGGTAGTTCGAAATTGGGGCAGGACAAAATTGGGGCGGAAACAAGACATTCCTTGATTGAGTTAAACACTTCGTCATGCTTAGGCGTCCAAACAAACTTGGCGTTCTTCTTAAGAAGGCCTGTTAAAGGAGCTATTAAGCTAGAAAAGCTTGGAACAAACCTACGATACCAACTTGCTGTACCGATTATCCTACGAACCTCCTGAACTTTAGTCGGCGTTGGAATCTGAAGAATGGCGTTTATCTTTTCCGGGTCGACATGCAGGCCACTCTCATTGACAATATAGCCCAAGTACCTAAGCTCCTGCCTACAAAAATTACACTTGTCTCTACTCAACGTGATTCCAGCTTTAGTAAGACGAGAGAACACCTCAGAAAGAATGCGCATATGCTCCTCGAAAGTCTGAGTTACCACAACTATGTCATCAAGATAACAAAACACGTGGGGTTCCAAATCGCAACCTAAAACCCTGTCGATCAGGCGCTGCCACGTAGCTGGTGAATTTGACAACCCAAAGGGCATTCTCTTGAACATGTAATGACCTTTGAACACTGAGAAGGCTGTAAGAGGCCTAGATTCCTCAGCAACCTTGATTTGGAAAAAGGCGGATTTTACGTCCAAAGTCGACAGAAACCTAGCATCGCGCAACCTATCCAAAATAGAGTTAATCGGAGGAAGAGGGTACGCATCACGACGGGTGACTATTAAGCTTGCGATAGTCAATGCAAAATCTGAAAGTACCATCACGTTTCCTGACCATGACAACAGGACTAGACCATGGACTGTCTGAAGGTTCAATTATGTCTTTCTCCAGCATCTCCTTAATTTCGGCGTCGATATACGCCTGAACTGTTGGTGACACAGGATACTATCTTTGCTTAATAGGGGGTGAATCTGTTACGATGACATGCTCGACAAGACCAGTACAACCGAGACCAGAACCCATCCCATTAAAGGACTTATCAACAAAGTCGTTCAAAAGCTTTTCCTGTTCCGTAGTCAAGGAACTACGTGGTTTCAACGCCTCCACGAGCTGCACTGGTTCACACAAGGAAAAAGTCCAGTCACGAAAGTCTGGGACAATGCCCATCCTGATCCAAAAATCAATGCCCAATATGAGAGTATGAGCCAACTCTGGAATGACGAGAACACTGATGACCTTCTCGCGGTCACGTAACCTAATAGGGACCTGCAGTGAACCAAGCACCTGACAACGCTCACCGTTCGCGACTATGACACTTCTACTAGCAGACGAATCCAGTTTGGAAACTCCTAAGTTGCGCAGAAGATTCCAACCCTTGCCACCCAATATAGTATTACTAGCACCAGAATCTAAGAGACCCAAAATATTCGTACCCAAAACAGAAACTTCAACATAAGGTCGCTGATCGTTGGGGACTTGAGACAAGACATAGTCTAAAACATGTCTGATCCTAGACTCAGATACGGCCGGCCGCGATGAAGACGAAAGCCGGTCGCCCACTAACGCCTTACCCCGTTTACCGAAGAACGAGTACACTTAGGACAAGATCTCAAAGTATCATTGGGGGTGCCACACCTGTAGCAATGTTTCCTGCGTGGTCTATCGCAGTCAACAGCTCTATGGCCTGAGCCCTGACAATTCCAACACACCATGTTCAACTGAGCCGAGGAAACCGAAACTGGGTCATTACTAATGTAAGCCAAGTCCGGCTCCATCATCCCTAACCTACCACGAGTCGGAGGAGTAAATGTTTCTATACCCTCCTTTCTAGCCTCCAACTTCCTACCCAACTCTAACAGATGATTGACCGACTCCACACTGACAAGACCCAACTGACTTTGATAAAAGGGAGAAATATTCTTCAACAAGATATTGAGGCGTGTCTTTTCACCAACCGATATCGTCAACCTATTGAACATGTTGTCCATGACAGTCAGGTACATACCCATATTCTCGCTCGGACCCTGAGTCCTTCTTCTGATCTCATCGAAGAGTTTATCGCTATAATCTGCAGGCTGGAATTGCAGACGAAGTTCGGACACTAAGCCTGACCAAGTTGACACCTTCGACCTAATGGACCGATACCAAATTAAGGCTTTCCCTACAAACAAATCAGAAGCAGAGTGAAGTAACTGCTCCCTGGATACATTCCTGGAAATTCGCAGCTCTTCTATCTCCTCTAGAAAAGCATTTAATGACATTCGGGATGTATCACCAGTGAATTTAGTAAAGTTCCACTTGGACACGGGCACACCTCGAGGCTGGACAGCTACTGGGGTTTCTCGAATAGAAGCGTTATTCGCTAAAAGGGGTTCTGCTGCGTCCTCATCTGAAGAGTCCTCAGAGGCAGAAGCAACTGAATTTTCCTCACCACCAAGTAGACTCGCCTCAAGAACGCTAGTACCCTCAGGCCGCAAGGATCTAGAATGCCTCCTGGCCTTAGACCTCAACCGTGAACGCAACTCCAAAAGAGAGGCCTGAAAATTAGTACGTTGGTTCTGTTCCTCGTCCGTAGTTGCTATGGACCTTCCTGCCCTACCAAAATAATGCAAAAGTTTTGTGGAAATTTTTAAATAAGATGGTGATGTATCAGAGTCAGAGAACGCGCCAACCATAGTCCTGATTTCTTCCATCTTAGCTGTCAAAACGTCACTATCGTCCGCAAAGGAAAAAGGATGCTTCGGATACTTCATATCGGACGCTCGCTCCAACCTGAAAAAGGACCTCAACCTACTCCTCATCTCCTGCACAGTAAGATCGTCCACACAGCCCCTACACTTTAATTCGTATTCCAATTCTGAACGGTCAAGTCGGTTCACGTCCAATTTTCCCTCCATATTTACAAACAAAAAAAACAAAAAAAAAAACAAAACAAAAAAAGAAAAAGAAACAACAACAACAAGTTCCCAAACGAATGACTAGTTAATATCTATTTCTTACAATCCAAGCCAGCGGACAAGCAAACAAAACTGCCCAAGAAAACTGAGGCGATAAAACGCGTACACCAAAACGACGTAGCAAACTCAGGCCTAACCAGACGTCCCAACAAAATTGAGGGGCCAATTATTCCCCACCAGAAGTGAAGCTAGCTGGAAAAAAAAATCTGAGAAGCGACAAGGCCTAATCAATCCTTGGCCAACTTCTAAAAGCCTAACCAACGAAACCTAACCAAACGAGGCCTTACCAAACGAGGCCCCACACACGGGCGCCAAATAATTATTTGCCACGCCTTTTTTTTGCGACAAATAATTACGACGCAACGCCAGCTGGAAGATAAATTACCTTCAAGGCTCTACACATATAATTCCCTATATGTCCGCGCGTGGAGGGGTGTCAACGTGCGACCGCTATGTGTGACGTTGCGTGCCAAGCAGCTCTAGTGGAGATGGGGTGGGTCTAAGAATAAAAAAATAAAGTAATAATAATGGCCTAGTGGCCGACCACCAATCTCAAATAATTCCGGAGGGGCGCCACTGACCAAAGCACCCTGGCCAGAAGGTTCCAGGTGGTACGGAGGCACACACGCAGACACAACCTTTACCTAAAAGTAGCACGCTTGCGGGGCAGAAGAAGGAAGAAAAAAAAAACACCAAGCAATAATCAAAAATACTTTTTTAAGTCTCAACCAATCATTAACTAAGATAATTATTTACTTACAAGGTTTATTATGCCATTCGAGATCTCGTAAGGTTTACAGTGGAAGCAACAAAATTTAGATGTCCACTAATCTTGTACTTAAAAAAAAAAATTTAAGTGATTCCAATAAGTCTCAACAAAAATGTTATAATATTACTTCAATCTTAAAGTAAATTACTGCTAGATAACAAGCCAAAAAAAGGACAACTAAGTAATTTACCTGTCCTGAAGGGAATTTAATTTATCAGATCAAAAATATTGGCTGAAGGCATGACTCTAATTATAACTCACTAAATTTGAAAAATTGTACAAATTTACAAGCCACTATTGCTGCATCAAGTATTACGTTAGTTCTTAAGGGACGCGCATAAATTAAAATGGTAAGGCAAACCTGTGATTGCTGATTTCCTTCGGCTGATGTTATAAAAAAATATTGGTTTAGACAGGAAGTAGTTAATCGATTTGATCCAATTTATTACGGTAGTACAGCCTTACAATTCCTACTGGTGTAGATTCGGGGTTCGACACGGACCAAACTGCTACACAGCAACACCAAAATGTGTCGAACACCAGTTAGTTGCAGACACACACTTAATCCCAATCAAATGGAGGAATACATAATTCCAAATGTGCATGCTACAACAAAGGCTGACTAGATGTTAAAAGAAAAATTCTCACCTTCACTTTTGGAAGTGGATTATGCTTGGAACAAAACCATTAGATCTTCCTATAAGGCATATGTTTATAATGCCATAGATCACAAATTCCTTACTGCCATATGCAACTAAATATTCATATATACAAACTACCATCATTCGGGACACCTATGTGTCTCAGTGAACCTAATTCAACATTCGCTATGTTGAAACGGCTTGATGATCTTCTATGACAACAGTATGAAAGCTTCTACGGGTATTACAGACGACTAAAATTCCAGGTCCATCTCAACTTTACATAATTCCATTAAAAAAGGTCTGTAGAATAGACTAGGAATGCAACACACCAATAAAATCAATGACCAGCTCGACAACGACTTTCCAAATTCATAGAAGTTTTCCAACAAGGTTACCATTAAAATTTACCAAATAATATGTACAACTTTTCTATACAGCTGTAAACTAGCATCGACAAAACCTTTCTAATAGAATCTTCTCAAATATCTTCTCAAATAAGCAATTACCCATACAATATTTCTGTGCTTGAGGAGCTGCTAATTAAATTTTCGTACATACAATTTCTCAGAACAAGATGTTCTCTGGCCGAAAGTTCGTTCATTTCTCCACGCACTTATTCTGAATTTTTCCTACTATCAAATAATAATTTAAAAAAAGGAAACCTTTTCTTTCTCCCAATTTTTATAGTGATTCGATTCCTCAGAGACGGCCCATTAATTGATAATTTGCATAGCAACAGGTAGAATTTCGCTCAAGTTTTATTTAACAAATAAATTGTCGATGAAAAATAAAATTCGCCATGGGCGCGCCGATTAAGAGGCTGCATTTACCGACGTGAATCACACGCTCTTTTGATTGCAAAATAAGACCTGTAGACAGGGTACGCCATTGTTCATCAGAGGCAGATAGCTGAAATCAAGCCACAAATTTTCAGTGAAGGGCTGAATCGGCGTAGGTAGAAAACCCGCTATACCCACTAGGAGTGTTTAAGGTTGCATATAGGTGAGTTCTACGGAACACATCTGCTCAGAATTAATAGGTTTAAACCAGAGGTGAAAATTTGTGACGGTGTTTGAAAATAAACCGTCACAACTGGGCCAAAATATTCGTTACACTGAATTACGCAAACTTATAATATGAGTATTACGAATTGTGGTCAGTAATTATTTTGTTACTAGTTGTCATTCAGATCACACCGGTGATGCAGAATGCTAAATCGATGTCATATCGTGTCTTAACATACACAAAGAAAAACACGGTTATAAGATTGGTATAGTTACAATTATACAATATAACGAGAACTAGATAAGTAATATATGATAGGATATTATTACATGTCTAGGCTGAGGCCTACATTACTATTGTAATGGATGAACTATGTAACTAGCATTATACATGGATAAATTTATGAAATCAGCAGATATTTTCGAAAAGACCAGCTTATGCAGATTGCATATGCCCGCATGAATCACAGCTTGTTCGATTTCTATTTTTGTACTAGTTATTTCCATTGAAAACCTTTGTTTTTTAGCGAGTCATAAAAATAATCCAAGGGATTCAGGTCGGGAGACTTGGACGCCATCCCCGTGGGCTGTGACCTATACATCGATTTGGAAACTCATAATTTCAGTAAGCTGTTATCCGCTGAGAACAATGTGGTGGCGCACTATCGTATTAAAAATTTATACTATCTGCTGGTGCTTCTTCAACATTTGAGAACCTCGGTTCTGTAAGAAGTCGAGGTAAACGTCAGAAGTGAGACGGCCTTCAAAAATATGAGGCAGCAAATAACCGCATAAAACCACAGCATTTTTGTAATGACAAGCGTAAACTAGACTTTCTTGAAGCATCAAAAATAAAAAAACACATACACGACAATATTTTTTATTTTTTTATATAATATTATTGGCTGCGGCATCTCAGGCCATTAGCACATTCATTTCCCATCATTCAATATTTTTACAAATTTTCCAGACAAAGTCAACTTGGCTCGCCCAGGAATCGAACCCAGGACCTCTCGCTTAGCAGGCTGGCACCTAGCAACCTGCGCCACGAGGGCGTCTATATACGACAATAGCTACCTTGTTTTAAATAAGCAAACTGATTTAATTGATTCGCTTTTTTTGGATATTCTTCTTCCTAATTAAATAAATCAAACAAAATAAATTTAACTATTTTTTCAAAAAGATAATGAATTTATGTATGTCGATATTTTCATTCTATAGAGACTGTTATTGTTTAGTTATTTTATTGCTATTGTTGTTCTTATGGTTATTACTGTTATAGGTTAGTTCTATCTTTATGTGAAATATTGACATACATCACGTAGACATTTTGAAGGCGTCATCCGTCATTTTTGTTTTATTTTATTTTCATTTTTTAAAGATTTTTTTGATCAAAATATCATAGCATAGCAACTGATCTTGATTTGTAGTTGTGATGACTTCATGTTAATTCAATTTTTATATGTCCGAGAATGCTGTCAAGTAGCGAAGCCTGTTACAGAAACGTTGAAAAACATTCTAGAACATCTAGAATTCAGAAGGGCCACTTACTCCAGTTAACTTACGCGCTGGCTACATCCTTCACTTACCGAACTGAAACCCAACAGTGAAGCCAGAGAAGTAGCCTCCAAGTCTGTATGTGAATGCGGACCTGCTTAATTTTAACCGTTCTACTCTTCTGGAAGATCCATTTCTTAAATATGACTTATCTCAGCTGATTAGCAGCTTACAAGGATCGCAGACCGCAGCATAACATTGCTTAATGTTATCGTCACGACGGAACGGAATGTTGTACTGTGTTGTAGGTCATCGGTGTGGATGACATTTCAGACCATTGTCTGGTTGTCTCCTACTTGAGGTTTTGTAAGCCCAAGCATCCTGTCAAAGTCTAGCTTACACATCTCATATTAAATATTAAATGTTTTTGGATGACCCCCAGCTAATATTTTTTAGGCGATATATTTTATGGATATTGACCAAATTGTGAATTACGTTAATGAGAATGTAATCAGTTTATACAATATACATGCACTTTTTGAGGCCATCCGTGTTAATAACCCCCTGCACCCTGGCTTACAGACAACTTTTTTTGCACCTTAACGTCGGTCTATTTCCGCGACCATGGCCAACCACCGACGCCAGAGGCAGTTTCATCTCACTATTCTGGTAATTTTGCTTAATCCCTGCCTTTTTGTGTGATCTTTAACATGCTCAGCATCGCATGGACACAGGGCCGACGGCTTTACGTCCCCTGCGAAGGGCGGAACGTGTAGACATTCAACTTGCTCAAATACAATGCCACAACCTCGGTTGATGTTAATTTTACAGTATGCATTGAAAAAGTGAAGGGGGAACTCTGGAAATAGAATCCAGTACCCTTAGGTTCAGAAGCAAACGTTCTTGTCCCTGGGCCACCGAGGCTCTTACAGACAATTTAAGGCTTATGGTGCGCCTTAGAGACTGCCTTTATTTTTAGTATAGAAAACTCAAGACATATTATGTTGCCCTTAATGATGAAGAACTTCGTACTTCGTGATCAGAACAGAGAAAAAGTCATACTTGAGCTATAAGTTAAGACACTGATCCCAAAAACTTCTGGAAGACTTGAAAATAATTAAATGTGCGTGACGATGACGTCAACCCTTGTTCAAAGTTGGGTACATCTGATGAGTTTAACAGATTCTTTATTAATGGAATTCCTGACTCTAAAGCAGATGAGATTGTTATTGATAGTTTATATAAAGATAAACGTTTTCCAGGACTAAGTGAAGAATTTGTAATGGTTGAGTAGTCTATAGACGAAGTCGAGTCTGTCTTGGAGTCACTAAAATCCAATGCCAGGGGTCTAAATGGTATAGATCTGAAAATGCTGCAATTGCTAATGCCCTGTATAGGTCAACATGTAGCTTTTATAGTTAATTTCTACCTTTCAAACGGAATCTTTCCGCATGCTTGGAGGCATGCACTGGCTTTGACGTTGCCAAAAAATACGAGTCCTGTTGACTGGGGTGACTTTTGTCCCATCCGCCTATAGCCAACATTATCTAAGATTTTAGAAACGATAGTTAAGTCGCAGCTTTCCAAGTATTTAGAATACCACAATATTCTCCTGCCAACAGTCTGGATTTAGGGGTGATCACAGTACTATTACTGCACCTTTGCACGTTACAGACGACTTGTTTAGAGCTGGTGACAAAGTTGAAGATTCTTGCTTAATACTGTTAGATTTAGCAATCCTTTCCAAACCATAGATCATAAACGCCTTCCAACTAAGTTGAAATATTTTGGTTTTAATGCTCTTGCATTGAACCGTTTAACTAGCTATCGTATCGATATAAGTCAGAGAGTATTCATGTGTTTATCATCCGATTTCCGTGACCAGGGAGGGCAGTATTTTTGGTATGTTTGTACAGCCGATCAGTATACTGATGACTTTCAACTATACTGTCAATTTTCCTTGGAAACAGTTTTATTAGCAGTTGAGAGCATTAACACGGATCCGCGATCAATTTGTGAGGTTTTTAAATAAAAGGAAAACTGAGTTACTAGTATTGGGAAAACAGAGGGCTTTAATTACTGGCAATCGGTCATTCTCACTGGAGCTAAATTGAAGTGCTTTACGTTCCGCATACAGTTGTCGAACCCCGGGTCTCATCTTGGAGACAGGAGATTTAGAGAAGCACGTGGTTGAGCTCATTAGACACTCTTGTAGCATATTAAAACATCTTTACACGCATAAGGACACATTGAACAGTGCAGTAAAGCTCAAATTATGTGAGTGTTTTATACTTAATTATATATCACACTGTGACACAGTTTACTGAACAGGTATTCTCGCAGCCGATAGCGTCAGCCTGCAGAGGTATCAGAATGTTTATCTCGATTCTGATATATCTTGAGAAAGATTTTGCACATTTCCTATGTGTACACATCATTTGGTTAGAAAAGTTTGAATGAGAGTTACAAATTGCATATGGCGTGTGTGATTTTCCATTTAACCAATGGGTTCCTAATTACTTGTACAAGAAATTGGTTAGAGGTTGAAATAGACATTCCGGAGTGGCCCTTTTTCGTGGTTTGTATACGATCCCTACGTATTGGACCTCAATGTTTATGCGATCTTTTGTTATAATGCACCAAAGGGGTATAACAGTCTGCCACAAGAAGTGAAATCCGAAATGGTTTGGGATTTTTAGGACGACTTAAGACTGCTCAGTTTTAATGTATTCTAGGCGCGGTTTGTTTCTTTTGGCGTGCTGCTGCGCTTTCTGTTTTAACCATATGTTTTATATTTTTGTCAGTTTTGGGCTATGTATCCTTTTACACTGCGTTGTAGATTTTAACCTGGTTTGTATATATTCATCCCGCGACTATTTTAGCCTTAGTGTATATTATGGCTACTACTTGCGTGCTTTAGCTTTAATTACAAATTGGTTAGGATAAAAGAGCAGCTTTGCACAATGTTGCATTTTCTTTCCTAGAGATAAGATAATCATGATGATTCAAATTGTGTTTGTAATTTATTTTTAATGCAAAGTCGATATTATTATGATAATATCATATTAAAGATAAAGAAAACTCAAAGAACAGCGAGGTACATACCCGTGTTGTTGCTATGGGTATTTGTGCTATAATCATAAATCGCATATGAGGCCAATTTTGTTTCGTCCACCATTAAGCACAGGCTTCTTTATTTTAATCTCAGCAGTTTGATGATTGCGTATGGAAATTTTTGGTTGAAAAGATTCCATTCAACAAGCATATAAAAATTTGGACAATAAGCAGAATTGTCAGCTATTTATTAAGGACAATATTGCAGGGAGTTTACCCGTGTGGTGCCATTTTTTAAATTTTAACTGAGGATGGCTTAGCAAACGTGTATATATATATATATATATATATATATATATATATATATATATATATATATATATATATATATATATATATATATATATATATATATATCTTATAAGGGCAGGATGATTCATTTAGCGTATAAAAAGTAACAACAAACCTAAGTAGTAGTATATTTTTGAAGTCCAGACTAACTTACCTTTATTTTACTTGAAACAAAACTAATAACGCTGTAAAAACAATCAAAAGAGACCGTTTTACTTTAGGTATTAGAACCCACGAAATGACGTTAAATCTCGTATAATTTAATTATGAAAATCTAAAAAGACCTATAAAATACAATTCAGCGGATTTTATTAAAAAAAAAAAACGAAGCCGCCTTAATTGCTGAAGGTCTCCCCAAACTCCCCCTGTTACCCCTCTTAAAGTGTGCAGGAGCTTCTGCTGACAATGTGTAATAGTGAATAAGATGTTTTTAAAAACCCTGGCTTCGCTGGGTATGGGTTTTCGCCTTATACAAGCGCAATTTTGTTACACAAAAGCACTGAGCGGCTATCTTAGATAGACAGTCTATTAACCAGCAGGAATTTGATAATGTCTATTCGTTTTGATAATTGTTTACCAACCACATAAGAAAAACAAGTTAGATCAATGATTAATTAAAAAACGACATTCCAATGAGCGAAATAAAAACAAATACACATACAGATAACTAGGACATGCTGATGTAGATAAAATTAACAGAGAAGGCATGCATCATGCGAACAAACAAACAATTGGCGGATATTCTATAATAGTCTGAGGTTTCCCACACGAAAGCAAAAGTGTTTAAAGTACAATGCTACTGTTCCAATGAATCTGCACCAGCGGCATGCATATACAAGCGTAATAGAAATCCGTATAACTTCAAATAGGCATTAAATTTAAAAATACTAACAGAGATGTCATATCCAAACTTTTGGTTAATAAATCGATTAGGTACAAAAACAATATAAATAAATTATCATATTAATATAAAAACGAACTTTGTCGTATTTCTGCAATAGGCACTACTAAGTGATATAAATTTAATTTGAATTTATTCTTTTAACGAAATAAAAAAATTGATAAAAATGCAATCATTTTCATTTTCAAACTAAAACATGTAGAATATTAATTAGCACTGTAAAGTGGCACAGTAGCCAACAATTTTCGATTCAATAAACACAGAAACTTCTCTAGGGTTTTCATGCAAAAATGGTGCCGATAAAGTCACATTTTAGTGAATTTTCTTAAAAAAAATTCACTAATGAGGAGATCCCGACTTTTGAATTTTGAAATGTATGTATCACACCGATAACTCTAAAAATAATAGGCCGATTTTGATTAAATTTGATGAATAAATTCCTTTTGCAAATGGCTTGGATAAGTTCGTTAGCCAGGAAAATCTGCCCAAGTTTTCCCGGAAAATTTTGTGTTTTCTTTCGAAAAAAATTTATATCTCCGGAATTAACAAAGTAAGGGCAACCAAATTTGGTACGCAGGTTTATATCCCTATAGGTAAGTTACCTACCACAATTTAACTATGTAGGTCAAAAGATAAAAAAGTTATAGGCATTTAAAGAAAAATAAATTGGGGGTTTCCACAAAACGTCAAAGTTGCGATTTAAACGTCAAAATTGGCAACATTTAGGAAAAGAACTTGAATCTAATACGGGCTATGGAAATCAAATGTCTCAAGAAGGATGTTGAACCCTGAAGTCTTAGTTTCAACCGTCATTGTCCTTCATTTTACTAAAATGTTTCCAGAAAATTCATTTCAAATAGACCCTTTCTCGGATGCTTGGAAGTAGTCTTAGCTATAGGGTTTATCGTTTAATGGTATATAATTTTTGTCGAATTTTCGTAAAAAATCAATAAAGCTCAATATATCCATTATTATACAAGATATGAAAAACATTTGTACAGATTAATTATAGTGTCTTAAGCTACACCTTAAAAAATATTTCTACAATCACAGGCTGGCCCATAAGTCGTTGGTGATACAAATTTTCTTTTCTTTTTTTAATCAAACACGCCTTATGTTATTGCATTTTTGCATTTTCCATCGAAATATAATGCATGTTTGTAAGAAAAGAAATTCTGGGTGCAGCAAGTGCGTTATGGTAGCGAATTTGGATCAAATGCTTCATATTTGAATAGCCCAATTTGCTATTAACCCATAAGGTTGACCAAGAAACGAGTTTTTCCGGGAGCACTTTAAGTTTACTTTTGGAAATTTTTGTACATTTTTTTTTCAAATGAGCGCGAACTAGGTCCCCTAGAACGCATATCCAGGCTGTCTCAATTAGGGCATTTCTCTGATGCTTTGGCAGTACTTTTAGTTAACTTTATGGTTTAACGGTCTATAATTTTTCGCTAATTTTCGTAGAAAAAATTCGTTAATGAGGAAACCGTGACTTTTGAATTCTAAAAATATTTCTTTAAATGAGCGCAAACCAGGCCCCGTAGAATCCATATCCGGGTTTGCTTTCTGTTTACATATATACAGAGTGACGCATTTCTACGGTAAAGCCCAATATGAATATTATTATGCAAGAAAAATTTGTATACGTCTTGAGCTGCATCTTATAAAATTATGTTGACAATTACAGGTTGGCCCATAAGTCGTTGGTGATACCTACAATTTTTTTTGAATATTCCTTATTGCATATTTGCATTTTTCATCGAAATATGATGCATGTGTAAAAAAAAATCGAGACGCAGTTTTTTCGAACACGCTTATTTTATTGCATTTTTGCATTTTATCGAAATATGTTTGCAAGAAAAAAAATGAGACGCAGTAAGTGCGTTTTGGTAGCGAATTTTCATTAAATGCTTCAAAATTCAATAACTCAATTTGCTATTAACCTAAGGTTCGTCGGCTAGGAAACGAGTTTTCTCGGAAACAGTTTAAGTTTATTTTCGGAAAATTTTTGTACGTTTTCAAGCAATAAATTATTTTGATAAAATATGGTACATTGTTTCTACTATATAGATTATACCCGTGATCAAATTGATGCCTGCTTGCATTAAAGAGACATATTTGCTATTAAAAACATTTTTATGAAAATTCACTTCCATAACGCACTGGCTGCGTCCAGACTTTTTCATATGTACATATGCTCATTAGTGCGTCAAAATCAAAGATATGCTTTATTTAAAAAATAAAGTACTTTAAATTAATATTATAAGTTTACGTATTTTTCGTTTAACAAGGCCGCTTTGGAGATACGTGGGCCTATAAGGCCCCACACTGAAAATCAATTTTTCACAGATAATTTTCCAGGAAAGACTGGTTCGATTTTCCTGGCTAACGAAGTTATCCAAGTCACTTGCAAAAGGAAGGGACCTACCAATTTTTATCAAAATCGGTCTATTATTTTTTGAGTTATCGGTGTGAATATATCCTCATTAGTGATTGTTTTAAAGAAAATTCACCAATAATAGACAAGTTTTAAAAGTTACTTTAAATTTTTAATGTTTTTTTTCAACTGCTTTTTTTCTTTAAAAAAATATGCAAAATTCGCAACCATAACGCACTTGCTGCATCCATATTGTTGTTTATTTATGGCTTTAAGTAACTCAAAAATAAAAATTTAGGGATGTAGCATATTGTGATCTTGGTGTTGTCCCATATAAAAGCACAAGAGCTACAGTTGTTTTGTTAATATAATACACTTTATCCTTTTAGAAGCAAAAATTAAATTAACTTACGTAATTCGTGTTTGTTATCATAAAAATATATCAATACGAATTCAACTTACGCCTAATATGATTTAATCAATACAGATGTAGAGACTACTTTTCTGGCTTCACAAGTGTTTTAGATAAGTAAACACTTGTGAAGCCAGAAAAGAGGTATCTATATTTGTATTTATTATGGAACGATTTCACCAAGTAAGGGCAACAACAGTTAATGAAATTAGTTAATCAATTCACCAAAGTAAACACCCAGTAGAAAGAGAACTAATGACTTATTAATATTCACTTTCAAAGGCTCCTTTTAAACCAGAACATCTAAAAAAATAATTTTTAGCAACCAAAAAAATGTCAATATTATTTACAAATCGAATGTCAACAAAAAATAGTGCTACAAATTGAATAATAACTTCCACATAGCTGTGATAATTTATTCTCTTCAGAATTTTAGGCACATGACCTGACCCATAAACTTTTGACGTTATATTACTCGAGTTTTATTGAAAAAATGTCAATCTTCACCAAATCACCCCTTATTTATCCCCTACCCCCTAAAGCGATTTTGCCCACAAACATTTCAAAGCGTTCCTTTGCCGGGTGCTAACTGGATACCAAATTTGAAGATGATATCTCAATTCCTTCTGAAGTTATTGCGCCTATTAACAGACAGACGTACATGCCGACAGACAGCACAATTTTCGTTCCTGAATCAAGTTTTCTATATGTTTTGAGACTTTTTACGCCGTTTTAGCGGAAAAAAATTCGAAATTTTTATCAACAATATTCCACCCCCACACATTCAACCCCTAATTTAATTTCAGCACAGAATACCAGATGTTTGATGAAATTAAAAGTTTTCTAATCAATAAACCCTAAAACGTTATATTACTCGAGTTTTAATGAAAAAATGGCAATTTTCACGAAATCACCCACCATCCATCCCCTACCCCTTAAAGCGATTCTTTTACCCAAAAACAATCCGAACCGTTCGTTTGTGGGGTGCTAACTGTATACTAAATTTGAAGACGATATCTCAATTCATTCTAAAGTTATTGTGGCTACAGACAGACATACAGACAAAAAAAAATTTCGTTCCCAAATCATGTTTTATATGTTTTGATACTTTTACGACGTTTAAGCGAAAAAATTTCCACACGTGACGATGTGGAAGTAATAACCAAAGTTTATGTAATTCTTCTGGCATGCTTTTAAATGTGTATTAAAATATAAATAATTATATATTATGAATGCATAGCCAATTTCAAACCCTGTGATATCACGCAAACAGAAATAAACATAAATGTTCATTTCTGTTTGGTGAGAATATAAATATTACTGCAATATTGATACCATCGAATTAAACCCAAAAAATTAATTGACAAATAATACAAAGAAACATAAACTATACAATAATATTCACTTGTTGAATTTTCTCTACATACCAAGTGGAGGGGTTTTTAATTAGCTAGCTAACAAGTAAGCAAATTATATGCATGTTACTTTACAATAGCAACACTTTCCAACGCAAACTAAACCATTGTGACTGCAAGACGAGGTTTTTTAACTTCTACTCAGCCTTATGTAAATTAACACAAATCTAGAATTGTTTTTGAAAAGTGTTGCAATGGCAGAACATTTCACAATAATTAATATAAGGCCACACTTGCTATTCTATTGTAGCTGGCAAAATATAAAATGCAGCTAAAACATTCAACAATAAACAATTAACATTTATGAAGGGGCTTGTTTAAAGACAGTACCTTCTACGGACATCTTGACTGGAACTCATTTCGGCAATACTGAAAACATCCCACAGTTAGCAAGGCAAATTAACATACATAAATGTACGGAAGACACGTCAGTTTAATATTAAATAAACGTACACCACCGTACAAAGACGGAAACCGGAACCTAATGACAAGAAAAGTATGCAAACAATCAAGTTCAAAGATGTCAGGTTGCTTGGTTCAGTTATTTTTAAACATTTAACTTGGCTTTATTTGTTCTTGGGTCCATTTATTACGACTATCTAACAAAACGTAAATGTGATATTGTGGAGGCCGATACTTGATGTAAATCCATTGTCAACTTAGGTAAATGAACAAACCGATTTACACTATTTTATAGAATGTATATGTATATACAGAATTTCTGTATTTGTCAAAGCTGAGCACTTCAGCGCAACTGCAGCAGTTATACATATACATTCGATAAAATAGTGTAAATCAATTTGCTCATTTACCTAAGTTAAAAAAAAAACGAAAATGATTCAGTTTGGCAGTATATAGTCTGTTATAGATCAATGTTGACGTGTTTCTTATAATTCCTTATACTGCTATGTGAATACTGGAACCCGTGATGAGCACTGATAAGTACACTTGGAGAACCCAAATCACCACACCACATCTTTTAAAGACCTTACGATCGTTTCGCTAACAACGTCAGCATCATCAGAGGATGAAAAAATTCATTAAGAATTCACATATTTTTTTCATCTTCTGATGATGCTAACGTTGTTAGCGAAACGCTCGTAAGGTCTTTAAAAGCTATGTTGTGGTGATTTGGGTTCTCCAAGTGTACTTATTGTTATACTGCAAACATATTCTAATTTTGTATTTCATGGACATAAAAACAAAACATTTAATTTACTGGTTACTTTCAGCCCAATTAGTTTTATGGCCTCAAATTCAAATCGTAGCAGTGTATTCAATCGAAAAGAAAAAAGTTGTTTACTTTGTTCAAACATATTTTTTTAGATGGGGATTGATTCGAAAAAGGCATTTAAAGTAGACTACATTTGGATCGTGGGCTTTAATCAAAGCTTTAGACTGAAAATATGGTATTACATGGAAATATCAGGGTTTGAAGAAACCAATAAAAAACCGATAGATACCTAGTTTTGCAAAACCATGATTTGATAAATTTTCTGAAACACTGGGACTTCAAATAAACATAAGCTTATGTTTGCAACTAAGAGAATTTCATAATTTCAGAGTACAGCTACTCCAGATTGTGACACTAAAAACTCATTCTGCATCAGCTTACAAATTCAGTGACCTTAGCTACTTGATAAATTTCATATGATGTGCATAAAATAAGAAATTTAAGCAAACGCGTCTGTTTATGGTTATTATGTGTTACAACGGAGTGGACTAGACTTTACGCTACTCTACTACGCCACCTGCTGAAAAATAGCGTTAATTCAAAGATTCTACACAGCGCTATATCGCGAAAAATAATGTTTATCACACGGAAAATTCTACAACTACTGTCTTCAGGCCCCCTTCTTAAATCTGCACCTTGCCAAGGGTAACATTTTAATAAATTACAAATTTTTAAAATAATCAAAGTGGCTCAACTGAAAAAGCGATCATCTAAACAACTTTGAAGAGGCGTTTTGTGTGTTTAAATTACAGCGGAGACAACAAATATATTCCCCTTCAGGGATACCTGATACTTGTTAATTATATAGGTATCACCAATTCACGTGCTAATGACCAGGGTAATCAAGCTTGTCTTATTAAAAAATATTATTAAATAACTTCTTCGTAAATTTTATCAACAAAACGATATTGATAGAATTTTAACAAAATGTTGATACATATAACTAAGAATTTGAGTAATCCATGATAAACGTTTATTGAGTAATGCAGTAATTCTAAATATAATTAGGTGCCTTGAAAACATGTAGTGCAATAACGTTGGTTTACTAAATTCTCCAGTGCAATTTGTGCAATAACGTTGGTTTACCAAATTCTTCAGTGCAATTCATACATAACATTGTAAATGCACTACCAATTGAGCCAATTAACAGAAATCATTTTGCCGATACTTAGAACGTTATATGGAAACAAAAGTTTTTGTAGAGCAACAAAACACGAGAACATATTTTTTGACGTCTTTCTTTATTAAAAACTGTACTCCCAATAGCGTCCCGCAAATACTCATTTCATATTTGAAGTGAAACTGATTGGTGCTGATGTTCCATTTTTAATATATTCCGTATTTTAGAAAAAATCTTAAAAGAGTGATTCATCATACATATAACCTTGCACTGTGAGCGTTTTAGTGACTAGTAACACTGATATTGATTTTAGTTTTAGGGAAATCACACCGTGTCTGATGTAATCAGCACTTTTCTGTGGAAGTATAATGCTTTATTGAAATCCGTAATGGTGTACGACAGGGATGTACACTTTTGCCGCTGGTCTTCAACTTGTATTCTGAAACTATATTTAGTTAAACCCTCGAAGATCAGGGTATGAAAGTAAGTGTGAATGAAGTGGCAATAAAACTGAAGAACTTCCAGATAATGTGTAATCGACTAGATAAAAGTGAAATAAAATTTGGACTTAATAAAAATGCCAGCCAAACCAAATTTATTTATCAGTAAAAAGAAGAGCTCCAACGATTGTACGCCAGTTGAAATAAACGATCAAACAATAGAATAGGTAAGCAAGTACAAACATCTAAAGAGCTGGCTACATGTAGACTGGGTTTCGAAAAAGGAAATCGGATGTAGGGTTAAGACGGCACATGCGGCATTCATGAAATACGAGATGCTATGTATGGTATGTACTTCTTTATGTCGTTAAATCGTGCAGTATAAATTGAGCAGCAGCCTCAGAAAGTAGACTTATATGCATTTACTGAAGAAGCATCGAAAAGGGAAAGGGGCACACCAAAGAGAAAACTTTTGGAAAACATGACACAACTGATGAAATGTGGAAGTTATAATAAAATGGAAAGAGCTGCTGGAGACAGTTATTCATGGTTGAGACGACATAGCGACATAGGCTTAGATTGTGATGATAATGGTGTCTTAGATTGACGAGATTACCAACGAAAATACACTGATGATTGTATACTGGCATGGTAACCAATGAAGTTATAACACACAGAAAAACAGTTTACCTTGGAAAAATCTTTAATAAATATGAAAAGTACACACACAAAAAACAGTTTACCTTGGAAAAATCTTTAATAAATATGAAAAGTACAAACTGCTACAACTTTTTCTTGAACAGCAAATATATAAGTAGGAAGTAAACAGCTGCATAGACAACGAATACCAGGAAGTGCAGTGGAATAGAATCTATATCAAAATAGTCACTATAGCATATAATAGCGATAGCTCACAGCAAAAGTGGATAGGCAGCTTAATAACAAGAATTAACTTTACTGGGCACCTGGGCAAAATAAATAAATACTTATGATTTATTTTTGTGATGTACTTTTCACTTTATTACGCAGGTGTCTCATAATTGTTGAACAATACTTCCAAATATCTAAGTAACGAATAAATTACCTCCTTGATAATAATTAGTACACATGTTAAATTAAATTTATGATATATTCAATTAAATGAATATAATTATATGGTGATTTATAATAAATACTGGATAGTCAAGCGATTAAAAGCCTAACCTCACTTAATACAAGTAAAGAATTAAAAACCTAGTTGAAGTATTATTCTGATACGTACAAAAAAAATTACAGTAAATTTTCAACAACCAAATTTAAAGAATTTTTATAAAGCAGCTGTAAAACATGAGTATATTTTTATTTCTTTTTAATTGCAATAATGCTGCCGATTCAATTCCCATGTGCTATGTACATAGAAAATACGTATATGTAGTTTATATAATACGAAACACAATTATTTTTCAATGCCATTTTTTTAAATAGTTAATATGATGCATTGACCATTTAATGTTAATGGGTGAGTTCACCAGGTGCCAGTAGCTGCCAGCAACTGCATTGTTACGTCAAAAAATATTATAAAACTCAACATTTTGTCAACATTTTTTGACAAAACAATGCGGCTGCTGGTAGTGCTAGCGCCTGGTGAACTCACCCAATGCTTTGAACATCTAAATTAGCCTACGAAATTATGTTGTTACTGTTTATCTAATGCTGTCATAAAAATAGAAGACATTAGAATACGCCAATGAACTATAGGAAGGAGAATAGCCATAACACAAAGTTCATTTCCAGGTTCATTCACTTACGAATTTATGCACTTGTAGGTATTTATTTATGTTCTACAGGCGTATTAAAAATCGACTGTAGGTTTCAACTACCCAAACGCGAGGCTATATATATATATATATATATATATATATATATATATATATATATATATATATATATATATATATATATATATATATATATATATATATATACTGTAAAATCATATTGATACTTATACTAACCTTGAAAATGCATATACTACTCTGTTTTGTCTCAGGTAAGAAATTATAACAATATGGACAAAAACATTTAATAGGTGTACACAAATTTGCTTTTATCAACAACAAAAAATCTCTTTAAATTTGCGTTTCCTTCAGTTTGAAGCAATATTTCGTAGCGATTTCTGCCTAATTTATTAAGTCATTATGCCTAGGCACCGTTTACGATGCAATTACAATCATTTAAGTGAATTCTAAAGGCGACGCATTGTTGGTATAATAAGGGAAGCCCGTTTTTCAATGAGACAAATTTCCGATCGCATAAGACGTGATGAGTCGACAGTGTTAGAGTCTTGGTCCCAAGTGGTCTGAAAAAGGAATCCCTAACCGTGGTCATGGATCCGGACGATCTCGAGCAAGTTCAGCACGGGAAAATCGTCATTTGACGATTGTGGCTTTACAAGACAGGGTTTCCACATCACGCTCGACTGGAAATGCCTGGTTGAGTGTTTAAAAAAAAAAGTCTCTATGGCAACGATATGTCGCAGAATACGCGCTTTTCGTCTTTGTTCGCATAGACAATTTCATGTCTCTCACTAACACCTTGACATCGTGCTGCTCGGCTTGAATGGTGCAACGGCAAATCATTGGCATGGTGAATGGAATCGTGTTTTGTTCTCTGGCGAGTCCCGATTCTGCCTTTGGGCCCAGGATCGTCGTAGAAGAGTAAGACGATTACGTGAAGAACACAGAAATTTAGGATTTGCTGTGGAACGGCATACGACCCTTCCACGGTGGTGATGGCAGGGGCTGCAAAAACATACGATAGCAGGTCGCTTCTAATTTTTACTGACAGAAATTTTAATTAACATAATTATATACGAAAAGTACTGCAGCCTGTTGCACTGTCATACTTACGAGGGTTGATTCAACCCATTTTCCAACAAGACAACGTACGTCCTCATACAGCAAGGGTTACTACAAGGCTCTTACAAGAAAATAACGTGACCCTGCTTCCATGGCCTTCTCGATCACCGATTTGTCACCAATTGAACATGTCTGGTATATGATTGGCAATCGACTGGGTAATTCACCTCAACCACCAAATAACCTGGTTTACCTTCCTCGCCGAATTCAAGAAGCCTGCGATAACATTCCTCGGGATAAGATAAATCAGTTAATTTCAAGCATGCTTCGAAGACCTATCGAATGCATAAGAAAAGGGCGAACCCTTTTATTATTAAATAACTTTATTTTTCAATATTTTAGTTTGAAAATGTAACAGGACACCCAGCAGAAATCAAAACTCAAATTCCCTGACATTTCCAGGCCCCTCGAGTACATTTTTCATAATACTCGAAAAAAAAACACATACCTGAATACTTTTTTATAACAAAATAAATAAAAATTTGGAGCAAAAAATTTACATAATCAAAAACATATGTATGCTTAATTCCGTTAAATTTATATGTAGCATTTTTGAGAAGAAAATTTGCAATTTTTTCATGGAAAAACTTTACTTTCATAACTGGCCGACGAACTTAGCCCCCGGAAAAAAAATCCAGTGTGATGGAACAAACCAGAAGACTCCATGTGGCGTAGAAGCTTCGCAAACCATGTTGTTCGTACATATAAATTTGAATGAACCTTGGAAATAAGTTCCAAAAGCTCAGATTCGCGCCCGTTGATTTTTTTTGGAAAATTCGAAAGTCGTTACCTCTCTAAAAGCGAAAAATTATTTATGAAAATTCGCTGAAAAACGAAACAAAGATACTGTTTACATGCGCCATATACAAATGCCCAATATTTTGTAACTTTCAACATGATCATAAAGGTTAAAATAGTATAAACACATTCACAGCACAGCTCTACCCGGCCAATACCTAAAACGCATTTTGCATTTTATGCATTCAAGGAAGAACATTCTAAGTGAGATGTACATATGAGACATGTTTGACATAGATGAAGAAGACGCTATGTATATCGGGGCATGATGTCACATACGCTGCGTTCATTGGCGGATTTAATTGATATAGGTAACAAAGGTAAGCTGCATTGTTATCAGATATATTGCCCTGGGTGTGACAAAACTATTTACGTGAGAAAATTCATATAATATATATGAAATCAAAATAAAAACGCATCTCCTAGTGACGAAATTTTAGAAATATATAATTTCCAGGTCTACTGAATGATTTCCATGAAATTTAAGTAAAATCACAAATTTCCCAGACATTTCAGGGGGTATTTCACATTCCTTGATTTTTCCAGGTTTTCCCGGTCGCTGGGTGCCCTGTGTAATCATTTAAGTTTGATTAAACACACATTAGGTATAAATTTGATTAAAATTGATCAACTCTTACTGAGTTTACGGATTTTTTGAGTCAGTATATTTCAATGCTTGACATAAAAGACATAAGCATCTAGTTTTAGTTAAATTAAGCAGTTTACTAAAAGAGAAAGTAAAAACAGCGAAAACATTTATGTACTCTAAAATAATTGATTATCATTTAATAAAAGTAATTGAAAAACTATCAAGGCATGTTCACAAAAAAAATGACAAGATATCGTAGAGTAAACATCCAACAACAATGTTTAACTTATACAGAATTCACGTGAAAGTACTTTGAAACGCATTAGTAAACTTGATTCTCATCGCCACAATCTATAGGCCATGTCGTCGCAACCGTGACTCAGTCCACAGCAATTATTTTTGTTTCACTGTAGCTTCCACACTAAACTAATTGGGCTAGATTTTCCAGTAACTTTCATCCTGGGATGTGGCTTCCTTTTTTCCCAAGTATGTGTCCAAATACTGTTTTGAAAATGTATTGTGTAAGAATATGTATTCACTCAGCTCTTTTAACACATTTTTATTTGTCATTCTGTGTACCAAAAAAATATTATAAATACATGTATAATTTTTCTCCATGTTGACATGTCAAAAACTTCTGTTTTCTTGACGCCATGCTTATCCGGATTCCAGCTTTCTGACACATTGGTTACAACATGCCTTAAGTTAAAATACTTATACTAGTATTCGAAGCAAAAATACTCTTCTGCTAAACAAGGGTTCAATCAAGGGATGAAAACCTTTTATTAAACCTCTAAGACTACTGAAAAGGAGACTTGGTCTACCAGTCCAATAATTAAAAAAAAGTTTTAAGAAATGAGCTCACAGGAATTAATATTTTAGTTGTAACAACATTAAAAGTATTCAAATTGAAAATATGCGAAAATAAGAATCCTTTTGTTGTGGAATCATATACAAATTGCAAAACTGTAAATGCCTGGATCCACAACAATCAAAATGCTATATGCTGGTTTGAAAGGCAATGGCAAGTCAGATATAAGATTCAAAATAAATCTGGCATGTTTTTGACAAGAAACACTTTATTTTATGCATGTGTTTTCTAAATTCAAGTGGGACCAGTCACTTGTACCATGCGATGCTGGACCTGTACAATATACCTTCTTACAAAAAGAACGAATTCTGTGAAAGGTCCATGTCAATACTGCCCTCTGTAGTCAGTAATTTGCCAGTCATGAAAATATACCATCGATAAAAACCTTAGGAATAAAATTAAGGATATTTTTACTATAAATATTTAAAATCACGACAAGTAACCTTAGGGACATCTTTCCCATCTTACCAATCTGGACAAATTACATTTCAAAATAGTAGACTTTAAAAGATTTATATTTACAGATTTTTTCGCTACTTTCTAATTAATTGTACCTAGGTAGTCACAACACTATGATGATTAGAACCAAGCAACTCGCAGTGTCTTATTAATTAATGGCTAGTATTTATGTTAAAAAGTAAAACATCTATTATTGGAATAAATATGAAAAGAATAATACATAAAATTCTCTTAAATAATAAGAATAATATTAAAGCTCCAAATGGTACCTTACTTGGGGAAAACAAGTAAGTAGGGTACCTACACACATTTGACATTTTTTTAAACTGCCAAATTTTAACATTTTTCTCACAATTATTAACAATTTTGCCATTTAGGGCATTTTGGTTCTCATTTAAAACGATTGTCAAACAATCTAAACTGAACATTTGCATAGTCACAAACCCCTTGCTCATATGCCCACTGATTATATATCACCCACAAATGTTTTAAAATAATGTATTGTTTCAATTTCTAGGGTAAAATTAGTTCGCCAACAATTATCTTCCAAGACCTAACCATATGTGCCACACATCAGAAAAAATAAATCGTCGACGTCAGCGATTTAAATCTAAATCTCTATCTGTAATTACGTTTGTTTTCCAAGCACATTTTGGTAGTTATTATTTATTATTTGTTACGCTTTAAATATTAAGTAGGTAAGTACCTAAAACAATAACACAAAACAAACGTGTTTGGATTTTTTGATAACAGAGACAGCAGGGAAATTTTATCCTTACGTTTAACATCATAGGGGTGGGATTCACAAGTTATTCTTTGTAGATGAGTTCAACACACCCAAAGTTTTCGAAATCGATAAAAAGTTAACAAAACACCAAGAAGTAGTAACAACTAAATCTTATTGTATCTAATTGAGTATTGAACTACAAAGACATGCACGGTACAAATAGAGAAAACATGACTAAAGTTCTCTCAGACTTTAATCAGATACGTTTGATACGTTTTTCGAAAAGTATCTACTTTTTAACCGTCCTGTACCTCACAAATGCTTCGTTTATTTGAAGATCTTACGTCGTTTACTTAGGTCCATTAAAAGAAATTTAAAGGAAACACCCTCAATAAAGTTAACATGATTCAGAAAAGCCGAATTACTTACCTCATTTTGTTGTTTTTCACTAAAACTACATAGATAACCACCTTGTCACGTTAAAAACATCACCACAGTAATAACAGACACTTTCTTCGTTTAACAACCATTACAAACCCGTTGAATTCATTTAGAAATGTTATTATTTACCCTCTGAGATGAAATTCACAAGACTGTGATATCCGCCATCACAGATCACACAATTTTAGACGTTCGACCAGCCCGTCGACCGACCAATACGCGAGGTACACTTTGGCGCGCAATTTAATTTGGTAGACTCATTATAACAAAATAAATTATGTATATTTTCAATCAGTAATTTTATTGGGAGGCAAAAATTACCTGCTAAATGTAATATCTTTTCTGAAAATAAGTTAATGTATGACAATTACCACTATTCCATAAATAACATATACCTAACAAGTAAGTACATCGTACCTTTCTATAAATAGTATATTACGTACCATAAACTGTAAGTGACACTTTTCATGCAGAGAATGCAGTTTGGAAAATCGAGGCCCGTAGGGCCGAGGTTTTCTAAGCATTCGAGGCATGAAGAGTCACTTACAGTTTACGGTTTAGTAATAATTTTTTGCAATACCTGCTTTAACGGTTTTTTTTTGAATTTGCATTCTTTTTTAATAATTACTGCGTGAAAAGATGTCAGACTGACAGCACTGACAGTCGAATTAATTAGATGGATTCTAACATACTACTTAACAACAAGTAGCTTGTGACTTGATTGTTGTGTTGGGTTACTAAGGACGCTACGGGTAAACAAACAAAACTAAACGCTGGCTGCAGTTCAGCACAGGTCCAGGTTAAACATTAATTTGTATTTTAATTGTGATTTTTGAATTAAAATTAGTGTTGAAGTGACTTTGAATATGGAAGAATCTGACATCGAAGAAGCGGCAGGTATTGCTTGTTTGTCACTTTTACCAGAAAAGTCTAAGCAAAGGTATGAAAGTTGCTATGAGGGTTTCAAAAAGTGGTGCCACACTAAAAAGGTTGTAATACATACCAGTGAGACAGTTTTACTAGCATATTTCTTGGAAAAATCAGGTAAATATTCTGCTCCATCAAGCTTATGGTCCGAATGGTTACGATCGACAATCTCTTTGAATGACAATGTTGATATTTCCAAATATGCAAAGTTAAAGGCATTTTTAAAGAAGAAAAATATTGGATATGTTTCAAAGAAAAGTGAAGTGTTTACGATCGAGGAAATTCAGACCTTTTTAAGTGAAGCACATGACCAAATATACCTGATGAAGAAGGTGGTTGTAGTTATGGGAATTGCAGGTGCCTGCCGTAAAGATGAATTATGTAAGCTAACAATCAATAATGTTATTGATAAAGGAGACATTATTTTGGTCAGAATACTTGACGCTAAGAATCATCAATCCAGAAGTTTTACCATTGTCGACAATGAGAATGAGAAGTTTCACTTTGTGGCATTAGTGAGGAAGTATATGAACCTGCGACCAAAAAATTCAATACAGAGATTCTTCTTGAGGTATCAAAATGGGAAATGCTCTAACCAACCAGTTGGAAGAAATATTTTTGCCAAAATTCCTTCTGAAGTTGCGAAATTTCTACATTTGGAGAATGCGGAAAAATATACTGGGCATTCCTTTCGCCGAACTTCCGCTACTTTTTTGGCTAATAGCGGAGTTGACATTTTAGCACTGAAGAGGCATGGCGGGTGGAAATCCTCGGCAGTAGCTGAAAGCTATGTGGCGGATTCCTTGAATAATAAAGTACAAGTCGCCAAGAAGATATTTCATATTAGCAACCAAGAAGCCAGCTCCTCTCGCCAAATCCCTATTATTGAGGTCGGTGATTCTTCGAATACTCCGCAAGATAGTCTTGATAATTTAACATTGCTAGAAACTGAAGATAATATAAAGAAGAGCATGGCGTCAATCCTTACTGTTAATCATATGACTAATTGTACTTTCAATATTTCGATGAATTATAATAATTAATAAATCTTCTCAAACAATTTGTTCATTATTCAGATTTGCTATTTATAGGTTTGCAGTACTTACCGTACCTAGGTAAGGTAAGTCTTACCGTACCTAGGTATGAAAAATGTCCTGTTCTCATGGAAACTGACAAATGCTTTAAAAGTTCAACTTACATTGTCAAAAAACTGTCATTAAAAGTGAACTTACTTAACAGGTATTGCAAAAAGTGTATTCACATACCTAGATGAAAACCGAAACCTTCAATATAATTAAGTAATATAAAATGTTCGGGACGCAGCAAGTGCGTTATGGTAGTCATTTTCATAAGAATAATATATTAGTGATTTAGCCTTATATTAAAAGTTATAAAACATTACTTTATTTAATTATGATCAGTCAAAAATAGGGTTAAGAAGGGCAAGCAAAAGCATGATCTCCAACATAAATATTTATATAGTTATTTGGCAAGGTTTATATATTAGCGACAGGTTATCAAGTAACTCTGATGGGGGAAAGACGCGAGAGGAGGGTAATACGTCATGTGTATTCTAAATGGGAATAACACCTATAGTTTCAGATTGCGTTTTTTGTTTTAAATAACATTTATTAGAAAGTTGTGTGACTTTGCTTAACAATTTTCGAATACAATTAGTTGCGGATTTATTTTAATGTTTATTTTGTAGGAAACAGCAGTTTAATCGAAACTATTGTCTTAAAGACAATATCTTATTTTAGAGGTGTTTTGTTGTAAACATAACTGCACAAGGAAACAACGGTATTGCGAGTTATTTATTGAAGATTATTTTTATACTCAAGAAGTAAATCCATGAATCGTCATAAACGTAGATGTGTTTAATGAAAAAAAAGAGGTTATATATATATATATATATATATATATATATATATATATATATATATATATATATATATATATATATATATATATAACTTAAAAGAAAAACTCAATAAATAAGGTGACCTAATAATATCTGTCTAAATTCCTGGTGGAGTTGTTTGTAGTGTATTAATGCACAAAAATAATCCCAAAAGGGAAAGAAATATGAAGTGAAAATAAATTTTCCCTTTTTTTCCAAAGGAAGAAAAAGAAAAGTAATATTTTGCAGCTCACGGAGGGCTTTTATTTTTAAAAATCAGAAATATGCTTAGAACGCCACTTGAATGCATAAATCACAATAAAGATTTCCGGCAAACAACCCCCAAGTACCAGGAGTGAATAGGGGTGATTGGCGGGGAAGAAGATTAAAAAAATACATACCTACCTAAGTATTATAAATTTAAATAATTTACTAATTGTAATTAGTTGCATGTTAATAAATTAGCAATATCCAGTAAAATACGTAAACTATTAAAAAAAGGTCGTGGTTTAGAGGAAATACGTTCTGTCCAATTTGGGGCCATATGAATTTATAATTCAGAAATAATAATAGTTTTTTAAAATCCTTTTCAAGGTAAACCAATTAATTGAATCAGTTAATTTGAAATCGACTAACATCCTAAAATTTCAATACTTTCTGTTACTATGTGGAAAAAATCTTATAATAAAAATAGTTTATCTTGCTTTAACTTCAAAAAGAATATAACTTTGAAAGACAAACATAAAAATTCCGTCTTACTTCAATGTTCAATGCACTATTATTCCACTAGATTTAAATTCCGAATTTATGTGACGTATTCCCGCTCCACTCTCTGATTGGTCGAGAGTTACTAGACAACCTATCTATAAATCCTGATCATTTGTATACAAATCTCAAACAAAACAATTGGTAACAGGAAATATACTCAACAAAAAATACACCAGAAAGGTGAACCTAAAAAAATCCCGTGGTTCATGCATTGAAGGTGATTGTATGCATACAGAAGGGGAAGAAGAACCCCCAGCAGGAAGAGGGTATCTACGCCCTCACCCAAAGACACGGGGGCTTCTCCTCCCCCTTGTGCATGCATATAACTACCTTCAAAGCATAAAGCACAAGAAAAATTTCTTGGGAGTAACCCACAAGAAAGTTACTGGATCTAGGCGAATATGGGTGTTGTACGGGGTAGACAGGGTTTAAAGGAGGTATTGCTGCAAAATGTATAAAACGCATCAAGTCCGACTAATTGTTTTTTTTAGCATTTTCTGCTCATATTTCCTCCCTGCCCAGCACCCCTATATTCATTCTTGGTCCCGCTTAAATTTCTTAGGAGTTGCTTGCAACAAATTTGCCTTGTTCCAGACAGCACAGACACATTCTGAGACTATACGAGGAATGTTTGGAAAGAATATTCAAACATCCCCAGAACATTCTCACAAGGTACAATATATATTCATAGAACATTCTATGAACATGAGAATGGGACAGATTATGTCATACTAATAAGGTTCTTAGAATGTTATTTATAATATTCGTAGGAGTATCTTCTGAAAATCTTCCACGAAAATTCAATGAATCTTCTCAAAATGTTCATACATATACTCATGGGAACATTGCGTTAAAAAAAAAGATATACAGGGTGTTTCGCATAAGAAACAACGCAGAGAAGGAGCATGTAGGGCAACCTAAAATGTGGTGATTTAACGCAACTTACCCCTATACTAAGGTGCATCCCTTAGAAATTATAGGGCATCAAAGTGGGGTTTTAAAGTTCGAAAAAAAATCAATATCTGTGTAATAATTCAATTTAGAAAAACCAAATTTGGTGCATGTTTTGGGTGTACCAAGAGCATTGGGGAGTAGAGTTTAATTGAAGCATTTCAATGGGTTGAATAGTGGTGATGCACCCATAAAATGTGACAGAATTTTTTAACCTATTGGCGGATCTAAAAAATTATTATTTCATTTTATGGGGAAGTAAATATTAAAACTTTTGTACTCTTGTTATTTTTCAAAAAACTTGTGGTTCTCAAGAAAAACCCGAATAACTAAAGACACATGTATTAGCAATGTTACTTGAAATCATCAAAAATTCAATAGATGCCTGCGAAATTATCATATTGAATAATTTCTATAACTTATCGATAGCAATTTTTTTATTTCTGTTTGAGTTATCTGTTTTCTAACAAATTATACTTATTCACACTTTTTCCTGATTGTCAAATTTGACCTATACATAAGTTTATAACTGAATTTTGTTTATTATATTTTTTGCACATCATTTCGTATTACACTGCGTAATCTACTAATCATTATCGCAATATTTTTATTAGTCAAAAATTGAATCACATTTAATATTATTTGTTGCATTTTCTTACATTACGTAATAAAAAAAATCATTTATATCACACGATTCCTGGTCATCACTTGAAAATTGAATAAATCTAATATTTTCATTCGTTAAAAAATTGGCAGAGTTAAAATCTCTTAAATCCCGCAGAGGTATTAGGCGTGATCATCTTAGTCGCTTCGAAAAATACGTAAGTGCTATTAATGAAACCGAGTTCGAAGATTTTGAAGAGCTTACAGAACGGGTTGAAATAATGCAAGGCTACTTTGCCGAATTTAATAACGTGCAAGACAAAATAGAGGAGCTTGAATTAGATAACTATGAAGAATACGAGTCAGACCGACAAGACTTTGAGGACAGGCATTTAAAATGTGTAGGTTTAGCAAAAAAATACTTAAAGCGGCAATTATCGAACAATCAAACGGTAGCTTCATCTTCTAATAGCGGTCCCTCTGATCCTATAGACTTAACGAGTAGCATTTTGAACACTAAATTACCCCAATTAAAACTGCTAAAATTTTCCAGGTCTTATGATAAATGGACACAATTTCATGACACTTTTAATGCGTTAATTCATAATAATAGAACACTAAGTGCTATTCAGAAATTTTATTATTTACAAGGATGCCTCAAGGGCGAAGCGACCCAGGTAATAAGTTCTATTGACGTTTCTGAAGTCAATTACGCTGCAGCATGAAAACTTCTTATTGAAAGATACGAAAACAAAAGAGCTATTATTCCTTCACATATTAAGGGTATATTTGAATTAGTTATCGTCCAAAGGGATTCACATGATTCATTGCGTTCCTTTTTAGATACATTTGTTAAAAATTACCGTTGTTTGCAAATCTTGATGAAACCGTAGAATTTTGGGACACATTGCTATTTTACATAATAACCTCTAAATTAGACATAAACGCTAGACGAGAGGGGGAAGAAAAAATAAAAAATGTACAAAATCAAAAAATTGAGCAATTCATAAAATTTGTTACTGAGAGATGTAATTTCCTTGAAAATTTTGAATGTAAGGCGCCAGATATATCTAGGCCGCCTCCATTCCAAAGGCTTCGGCTTAAGCAACAAACCTGTGTATCAATGAATAGTGTTTCTTCTTTGTATTGCAAAGGGTCTCATTTTATTACCGCTTGTAAAAGGCTTTTAGAATTGCCGGTTGAAAAAAGACTAGACGAGATTCAGCGATTACGGCTTATTTGTACAAATTGTTTACGGCCGGGTTACTCTGTTGCTGCATGTCGATCGTCTTCGTGCAGATTATGTCATAAACGACACAATACAATTTTTCATTTCGAGGTAACCAGTCACAAGGTAAATATACCTGAACAAAATATGTTCGTAAATAACCCCATTGTAAATAGAGAATCATCCCTTGAACCTTACTTTGAAGTAAGCCCGGAGGCGGCTGATAAGGTTCCGTCCCTTGCGAATAATACGCATTGTGCGTATGTTTAGGCCAACTCCTTCGTTTTTCTTTTTACTGCTATTTTATACGTAAGCAATTCTAAAGGGAAATTAGTTAAATGCCATTGTTTGCTGGACAATGGTAGCCAATCGAACTTCGTCAGCAGACAGTTTCTAAATCTATTAGGGTTCCGTTCTTCGAAAATTCAGATGCCAGTTTCCGGTATTAGTGGCACGGTGGTTAATATCTCGAATAAATGCATGATAAATGTTTATTCAGGGCAAACAGCGTATAATACTGAAATACCTTGTTTAGTAATTGAAAACATCACCGACTGCATACCACAGCAAACAAGTGACGTTTCAAAACTCTTAATAGCCGCGAATTTACCTCTCGCGGATCCAGATTTCAACACACCGCTTAAAATTGACTTATTATTGGGCACTGGAATATTTTACAAACTGATGTGTGTGGGGCAGATGAAATTAGGTCGCAACCAGCCCATATTACAAAAAACTAAATTAGGATGGGTAGTTTCGGGTCCTATGTTCATGTCGAGGTATCAAGAACCTAACAAAAATTGTTTATTTACGCAAAACAATGCGAATTTAAACGAACTAATGGAACATTTTTGGAAAATCGAAGAAATTTCTTCAAACAATAAGTACACTGCAGAAGAATCGGAATGCGAAGAATGTTTTCAGAGGAGTCATACTCGCGATGATGAAGGTAAATTTGTCATCCACTTGCCAGTTAAGGACAATTATGTGAAACTAGGAAATTCTCTGGAAACTGCGATTAATAGGTTTTACTATTTAGAGCGAAAATTACATAAAAATACTGCACTTAAGGGGGAGTATGTTGCTTTGTAAATGAGTATGAGGCATTGAGACATATGACTCAACTAACTGCGGAAGAAATACCTTCAAGTGATTACATATTATTTGCCCCACCATGCCGTTGAAAAAATAGACAGTCTCACGACTAAACTTCGCATAGTGTTTGACGCGTCGGCCAAAACTACCACCGGTTTATCACTTAATGATGTACTAAAGGTAGGTCCCTCAATTCAGAATAATTTATTTTCAATACTATTGCGATTTAGGCAACATCGATTTGTATTAACTGGGGATATTGCGAAAATGTATCACCAGGTAAAGGTGGACTCCTCCCAACAAGACCTTCATCATATTGTGTGGCGGGAAAATCCAACTGATGAATTACGTCATAACAGGTTAAACACTTTGGCATATGGTACTGCTCCAGCGTCATTCCTGGCCACGCGTTGCTTAAAACAACTGTCCGTAGAAAACATTCATGCATATCCGCTCGAATCCGCTCTAATAGAGAATTATTTTTACGTTGATGACCTAATTACCGGCTCGAGCGAAATTGAGACTTTAATAACAATTCGAAAAAACATAACTGACATATTAAGGCTCGGCAGATTTGAATTGCGAAAATTTTGTTCTAACGATTCTCGAGTTGTAGCGGGTTTATGCAGCGAGAACAAAATGAATAACTATATTATATTACAGATTCTGAAACCAGGAAGACTCTGGGTGTGGCTTGGAACCCGCAGAATGATCGCTTTCTATACAGTGCTATTTCACTGAATGCAAATACAAAATTTTCAAAGAGGCATATACTCTCGTATAGCTCTCAAAATTTTGACCCTTCAGGACTGCTGGGGCCCATTATAGTACAAGCTAAAATAATTTTACAAAGACTTTGGCAGTTACGGGTCAATTGGGATGAATCAATTCCACAGGACTTGCATATATCATGGTTAAGTTTTTTAGCGAAAGCGGAAAATATAAATACCATCAGAATACCTAGACATGTAGCACCAGACAAGGCCTTTGCATTCGAATTACATGGTTTTTGCGACGCAAGTGAACGTGCATATGGGGCGGCTATATAGGTTCGGGCTTCCTCATATAAACCGTCAAAGGCGCATCTTCTGTGCGCTAAGTTGAGAGTAGCACCGATTAAGGCATTATCGTTACCCAGATTGTAATTGTGTGGTGCCCTACTTTTGGCAAAATTAGCCAAGAAGGCCAGTTCAGCTTTGTCAATTAATCTAGAAAAAACTTATTACTGGACCGATTCAAGCATTGTGTTTTCGTGGTTGTCGGCCGAATCGAGAACCTGGCAAACATTCCTCTGCAACCGTGTGTCCGAAATACAGCAGCTCACTAAAATCACGAATTAGCATCACATACGTTCGGCTCAAAGCCCAGCAGATATGCTGTCCCGAGGCGTGAGTACGAGTACATTACCGTATTCAGAGTTATGGTGGCATGGGCCATCATTTTTAAATGAAACATTAGACGAAAATTTTTAAAACAGGAGCCATCCCAACAAACACGTTTGTAACCGTTACATGGCATTGGAAGCTCAATAAAGTATCACCGTAACATTACACTGTTACCTAAAAATGACACAAATGTACTTTGCAAATGGAGCACATTTAGGTAACAAATGAAATATTGCATACAATCAAGTATTATAACACAAAATCTATGTAATATTTTTATGTAACATACACATTATACAAATTTCATGGTGTTCTATAGTTTTAAAGCACACATTGATAACAACGTAAATTTTTATTTTACAATAAATCAGATAATTATCAAACCCCGCTAATGAAATGTTAATTAAGAAAACCTGTTAACCGAAATATGATTTAAACTTTAAACCTCGTCAATAATTTATTTTGTTATTATATTTATATAAATAAAATAAACGGAAAATAAGTGGAAATACAAATTAACACATATATGTTCCAGGCATTGTCGTCGTTTTGTTCGGACAACTGCGCAGAGCGAGAGCTAGTGTTGAGTCTTGATCTTGATGTTACTGTTTGCTAATTGATTATGAGGTTATGTTATGTTTACTTTGATTGTGCTCGTGTTTGTGATTTATACTGTTTTCTTGTTCCTCATACAAAAGGTAACGTGAACATTTTGTGGTAAGTATTGGATTTTATTTTTCTGTATTTCTTGAAAGATTACAGTATTTAATATAAGGTTTAAGAATTTATGTTTTGTACATGACTTTATCGACAAAAGAAACCACTGATTGTGAAGAACTGCATTAATATGGGTGTTGAATTCTTATTGGTGTTTCATGTTAAAAAGAATTATATTGTACATTTTGAATCTGTGATTGTGTTATCCTAGCGTTTTATGACAGAATGCGAATTAACCTATATGTTTCAATTGCAGCATCGTTTCTGATCATCATTATCGAAAGGCTGGAAATGACTACACAGAGAATTTACACAAAGCTATTCACTATAACAAGATCAGTATTGATGCCCGCTAGATCAACCCAACAAATATAATAAGGTCAGAAAGCTCAACGTTTTAAACATTGCCAAAGATAATTAGTAGTACTTAGTTAGTTTTACATGATCATCTGAGTCATCTGAACTTATTGTTTAAATTTGCAACTGTCGTTACCTACTAGCCAGTTTAAATTTACAGGAGCTGAGTTTTTGACACAAGCAATGACGACAGATTTGTTAAATAATTACAAAAGCAATTTTAATATGGATGATACTACACTAGTTACAATTTAAAGTTGCAGTTATATTTAATTATACAAAAAAAAATCAACTGATGTTTAGATTTAGTTTTGAATTTCAAATTATGCATAACTTTGACTTAAATGTGAACATTATAAACAATTGTAAAATTAAAATTGAATTTATAAACATCTTAATACAAAAAGAATGTATTATATTATATTGTTTTCTTACAAGTGTTTAATAAATTATGTTTTCAATAATTTTCTGTTTTGTTTTTCTAAACTATTATATAGACACAGCTCTACTCCTAACAACAAAATGTAACATGTAATGTGGATGAAATTGTCAATAAATATATCTGATATATATGTCCAACTATGTTACATAGATATATCACGAGAGGAACTATATGCATGACATTTCGTGTTACATGTAACTTACAAGTTCATAACAAGTTACATAAATGATACTTTTGTAAATAACAAAATATTATTTCAGTTATGTGAATGTTACATAACTGTGTTTGTTGGGATATATCAACATCTTCAAGAAATATTAGCAATATCTCAGAAGAAAGGCATACTGTAAGTTTTCCATGCCTTTTATTAGCCACTCAAACAGATTTCTAATTCTTCGAAAGATTTTCTAACTTCTCTAAATTACAACGGGTGGTTGCATTTTGTTTGATATTTGCAAAAATTCTACGTGTACTAAGGCTTCTAGAAAAATTGGACCGTTATCTAGTGCAGAGATAACAGAAAGTACAGAAGTCATAATAAAGGCAGTGCAAAAACAGAGTTTTCCGCAGGAAATTTATTCACTTAAGCAAATTATCAAGTATTTCCCGCTAGCAATTATATTATAACAAACTCGCTTCTTTATCCCCCTTCTTACAAAATGATATTATACGTGTAAAGGGTCGGCTAATTATTTCTAACTTAAGCTTTGATAGGAAATTTCAAATTGTTTTACCAGACAAACATCATGTCACCAAATTAATAATTGAGCAGGTTCATATACAAAGCTTACATCCTGGTCCGCAAACTACGTTGTCAATCGTGCGACAAAAATATTGGCCGTTAAATGACAAATCAACGACCATGCGTATTTTGCACAATTGCGTGACCTGCTTTAAAGCTAATCCTAAGGTAGTTTCCCAAAAAATGGGCGATTTGCCGGCGGACCGAGTCATCCCAGCTAGAGCGTTTTCATGCTGCGGCGTAGACTATGCAGGACCGTTTAACATTAAAGATGGTAAAACAAGAAACCGGAAATCAGTAAAGGGTTATGTGTGTGTTTTTGTGTGCATGTTTAGTAAGACCATTCACCTCGAACTTGCGCCGGACTTGACAAGTGCGTCATTTTTAAATGCTTCAAAGCGTTTTGTATCTAGGCGCGGTTTTTGCAAAACTCTATACTCAGATAACGCCACAAATTTCAAAGGCGCTAACAATGAGATGAATGCTATTAGACGGTTATTAAATGACCAGCCATTTCAAGATTATTTATCACAACATAGTATTGAATGGAAATTTATACCTCCCGGGTCACCTCATATGGGCGGCTTGTGGGGGGCGGGGGTAAAGTCTGCGAAGCACCACCTTTAGCGCGTCGCAAACCATTTCAATTTTACATTTGAGGAATTTTACACCCTCTTAACTCAAGTTCGAAGCGGCATTAAATTCGCGGTGACTAACTCCCCTGTCGGATTCACCAAACGATTTGGAGCCACCAGGTCATTTCTTAATCGGAGAGGCGATGGTTGCCGTCGCAGACGCTAGTTGGTGTAGTTCAGATATAAGCCGCGTTTCACGGTACAAACATCTGCAACAAATACAGCGTCATTTCTGGTCCAGGTGGTCGCGAGAATATCTTCACTGTATCCAGCAAATGTCAAAGTGACGTTTCAAACCGGATCTCTCGAGGCTTGAGGGAGCTCTGGTGGTGCTCAAGGAGGATATAACTCCACCTGCCCGGTGGCCCATGGGAAGGGTCACCAAGGTGCATACAGGACGTGACGGTGTGGTGCGAGTAGTATCGGTGAAAACTCGTAGTGGTGAAACTAAACGAGCTGTTTCCCGTATTTACTTATTGCCTATAAGTGATATCTCACATGACAATGTTTGTATTGAATAAGCCACAATTAATTAACACACTGTTTGCTTGCCTGTATTAATTTATCATGAAATTATGTGTTTCTTTAATTTTAGTTTTTTTTTCCAATTTTGTATCATTGATATGTAAATCAAAATGTGTAGCGTTTCATAATTCTTAGATTTAGGGCGTATTGGTTTATATTGTATTGGCCACCATGCGATTGGAACCGCAGAATTATACTGTTTATTGTTTAGTTTAGCTTGTTGAAACTATGTTGTTTCAAGGGCGGCGGAATGTTTATTATTGAACCTTTAAAGTATCAGGTAGCCGACCGATGCATTTAAAGTATCAGGTAGCCGACCGATACAGGTAGTAGTCCCTTAAAAAAAGGTAGCTCTCAGTCCGCTAGGCACTCGACATTGTCAACTGAGATCCCGAAGATATAACATCTCTGTCAAAGTTCGGTCGCTGGTGTGCAAGCTTGTAACGTGTAACAATAAAATGTAAATAAACTCATCATTCTACACATTGCGTGTTTATAACTGTATTATAATCCTAACACATTGCGTGTTTATCAAAAGGTGCATCCCAAGGTGATTAACCTCGTTTCTAATGAAACAGAATCACCGTCTAACGCAACAATTACCTTATACAACATTGACAACAGACCGTTCAGGTTGACATTAATTTTCATTTACGTCTAGCGGCCGTCTTCCCTTCTCGGCGGCATGGACATGCGCCCTATGCCTGAAGAAGGTATTGTCTAAATATACAATTTTCTGATGTGTTTACCATAGGCAGGTAACAGAATCAAGCATGAAAAATAGTTAATATTATAATTCTCACCACTATACCGTAATCATCATCTATCTTTTTCATTAAATTTTAGTCATATAATATTGTAAGGGCACCTCAAGCACATTCTGAGCGAATATTCGGAATAATAATCTATTACAATATTCTCAGTATACTGATGAAGAATTTTCTTAGGATGTGATTGAATGAATGTACTCAGAATATTCAAGATTGAAATTCCATAAATGTTATTAGAACATTCCGAAACCAATATTCTGAAAAAAGAATGTTCTCACATTGTGAGAACATTCTGAGGATATCTGGTGCTGTATGGGGTATGGCTTGTACATTCAAGGAGGGTTCTAAAAGCATGTTTCTGAAAAAAATATTCTAAAAACCCTTCGTGCAGTAAACTATTTATTTACCGACATTACAGTCCACTTCGTCGCCTACAATGTCTCCTTCAGATAATATCGAGTACAGCACTAAAGTAAATAAATTCACTTTTGAATTGAAACTGCAATTTTTTTTCATTTTTATATTACATATACCTATATACACAAGCTAAGTATAATAAAGGGGAGCCTTTAATTAACGTTGGGTCTACATAAACTTAAAGGTAGAGAATACATTTAGATCGTGTGTGTGTGTGTGCACACAAAAATTAGTAAAATACATTTATAAAATCTAATAAAAAAACAACAGTTTTACGATATGATTTTAAGTAAACCAATAGGAATACATTTCGCAGCGATTTCGAAATTCGCGAGTGTATGAATCTTGCTTTTGTCCAAGACTACACTGAAATCCGGTCAATGTCGCAAGCAAACAGCTTGTAAATTAAGCTCGATAGGCTTGGACAGTTAACAAACGTAGATATGTCTAATTTTAAGCGGGAGACTGTACCTGTTTGAAACATACAAAATGAGAAATACAGAAATGCGCTTTAAAGTGCTATTTACTAAAAAAAATACTGACCAACTAACCTGCGAAATTATCGATAATAAAAATGATGGATTTAGTAACTTATCTATCAGTACCGTTTTCATTTTGTAAGCAAGTTTTGATACTTGCAAAAAACATTGACGCCCGTGATACTAAATTTAACACAACGAACCTAATAAATATTGTCTTCCGTACGGAGACAAATGCCCATACCATCACTACATAATGCTGTAATTAAACTTCCGTTTTATTGCAATAAAACCAAATTTCGCAGCCGTAACACCACTCTGGCAATTCTATTAATTATTATTTTAAATAAATATATATTCTCGAACCACTAGTAGAAACGAAAATCCATACAAAATAGGGTCAAGTGGGGAAAGTGCACCCCTAAAATCAGCCAATTCTTTCTACTTTAGGGTATATTATAATAACGATACATAACTCAGTTTAAATGTGCATCGCTACAGGTAAAAGTATGAACATTATGCTATGTAAATTTGCTTCGATTTGTAAAAAAAAAGATTGATATCAATCTTCTGATTTTTTTAAAATTTTATACCTAGATGGTGCATATACCCCTTGTAGCTGGGGCAATTGCACCACCTCATAGTATTTTGGCCTAATGGGAGAATAAATACACTATGGGGCAGGTGCCTGAAATATGCATTAGTCAACTACCTCTACCCCAAATAGTAGAATTTTAGCCAATCTGATTTCCCAGAAAACTAAGAAACAAAATTTTAAAATGCTTTATTGAATTTATACTAACATACAGAAATCAAATTATATACTAGTTTATGTTGTATCTTGTAAAGTCAACACGAAAATATAGTGAATCGCACATATAGCAAAGAGCTTCTGGCAATTTGCAGACCAGATCGCATCTATTGACCGTGGATAAATCGTCCACAAGTGGCCATTTAAATTTTGAATTCTTTACATCGAACCTCAAAAACTTTATTTCAATTTCGTTTCCATATATGTTTTTAACAAGTCCTACAAAATAACGACTTCTTTTATTTGTTGAAAACTGAACAAGCAGGTAGTCATCTATATTTATATTTTCGGATCTAGAAAAATTTGAAACCATTTTTTTTTCTATGGAAGCTGGCTTCAAACTCCTTGGTCTGCTATTTGATTCTTCCATTTCAGAATCACTGGAAGAATAAATTAAATGTTGCAAATTAGTAGATTCTTGAGAAATATTTTCCTTGCCAAGATTAGTAAGGTTTTGGCTCTTTATATTTAACATACGTGAATGTAAATCTGTGTCCTGGTTGATCTCGGAATCACTAGAGGAAGATATGTCAATTTTTTCAGTAGATTTTGGTTTCAATTTCTTATTAGGAGACTTTTTCTTTAATTTAATGTTTTGTACACTGGTATTGTCATCAGTATATGCTCTATCACTTATTTTTTTAACGTCATCTTTGGTTAGCACTACTGCTTCACCAGCAACTTTGTGTGGCAGCTTGTGTTTTCTCGGCCTGAGCCTGCAGTATATCTATGGCAAACTTTACCTTTCTCAGACACCACTTTGTCACTTTGTTGGGGCCATAGCAGAAGCTTGTCTCGTCACAGTTCCATATTTGTTTGGGTTTTCCAGCCAGATTAAGTTTGGTTATTGTTGCCTCTAACAGATCAAAAAACCCACAAACGATAAATGGATTGGTTTGGGTATTTCTTTTGTGTTCCAGAGGTTCAGGTTTTCTAATAGACAGATGTTGCCTCTTCTTAAATGCCAGCCACCAGTCTTCACCAGGACGTCCATTCTTGAAACGTGATTTTATATTGTTTGATTTAATGTACATTTCAACCAAGTCCATCACTTCGGTTCGACTTAAGCCAAATCCCCACTTGGCCATAGTTCGTAAACATTCCGCTAATTCATTTTCCGCTGCTTCTGGAAGTGCTTTTGGTCCTCCGCTGCCACCTGCTGTAGGGACTTTTCTCCCTCGACGACCCTTAAAGTGATCATGTAAAGTTTCCCGAGGAATTCCATATCGTTCAAGTCTTCACTGTCAAAAATCCATCTCTACATTTCTGTAAAGCTTCGTTTAATATGTCCTCTTTATAAGATCATCTCTTTGTGAGACGCCAGTAGTTTCGTGGCATCTCAAACTAAAAACACAATGAATAATTAACTATGGTGCAGTTTCCCCATGTTACGTGGTGCAGTTTCCCCAAAATACAAATTTTGCGGGGAAAGTGCACCACCCACAATATTTTTTTCTTGGACTGTACAGTGTTAATTTGGCCAATAGTGAGGTTATGTTGTCATTTAAGATGCCCATCAAAACAATAAAATCATGAGATTTGTTTTTATGATGCAACTAATTTTAAGTGATAGTCTGTGCATTTCAACAATAATACGTGCAGAAGTATGCTTACATTTGCCTATTTTCCGGATTTATGAATGAAACTTTCTGGCGCAAGAACTGCATACCTTGGAAGTGAACATGAATAATGGTTGCTTACATGGCGGGAAAACTTTTGATTTGGAATAGTTAGCATGTAAAGCACATAAGGTGCATTTATCCCAAACACGCACTTTCCCAACTTGATGGCGGCAGTTCTGGCCTATTTCAACACAGAGCTGCCGGTGACTTTGGCTACTGATGCTAGCCAATATGGTGTAGGAGGCCACATTAGCCAAAGTAACCAACCAGTAGCATACTGGTCAATGTCCCTTAACCCTACTCAACAGAAGTACGCACAGATTGAAAAGGAACTGCTGGCAGTGGTCTTAGGATGTAAAAAGTTCCATTATTTCCTATATGGGTGACCTTTTGTAGCTATTACAGATCACAGGCCATTGTTGGGAATAATTCAAAAGCCCCTTGACTCTCTGACACCAAGATTACAAAGATTCGTTATAAGGTTACTTCGATATGATGTTAATTTACAATATACTCCAGGAAAGCAACTGTATATCCCTGATCTTCTCTCTAGAGCTCCCTTTAAGGAAACCAAGTCTACAGAATACTTGGAAGACTTTTACATCAGAACAATTATCCTAGCCTTACATAAAAAAGACATGAATTATTACAAAGCATAGAAAATGAAGAAATGCAGCAAATAAAATTTTATCTGCGCAATGGTTGGCCTGATAGTTTGTCATCAATAAAAAGGGAAGCTAAGCCATATTATCCTTATAAAGATTGTTGAGAAATGCATGGTACATTTATTCTGTGCTCTGATGTATATGCGCATGACTTGTCTGGTAAGTGAGTAGTAGAGAAGAATACGCCGAGGTGGTTATACGCGCCATGAATATTTGTACGTTTTGTAGTTATGTATTTTTATAGGCTATATATAATAAAGCCACATATTATTATAAAAAGTGTCTTCTGTTTAATCCACCACCTTAATAAAGATGATATTTCTGAATTGGATGGCTTTCTGTTTGAATAAAACCGCTTGATTATCCTTAGAGACAGACTCAATATATTAAATAAATTACACTCGGCACATCAAGGTATAATATCGTGTCAAAAAAGAACACAAGACTCAGTCTTCTGGCCCAATATTAACGAGCAGATAAATAACATGATATCTTCTGGTCTTACATGTCTCAGATATTCTCGCTCTAATACCAGACAGCCACTTCGCCCACATCCAATCCCACAATGCCATGGGAAAGAGTAGGCATTGATTTTATGCAAGTTGGTCCTCAGAATTATTTGGTCATATGTGACTATCTCTCCAAATTTATCGAATTGGTCACATTGTACAAGAAAGACGGACCCGAAGTAGCAGAGGCACTATCAAGTGTTTTCAAATCACACGGCTTGCCAGCAGGTTAGGTTAGGTTAGATTGTGAGTGGTCCATATCGGTCCCTCCACCGCGACCATAAGGTCTATTGTGGCTCACGCCTAATGTCTATATTTCGCCCAACAAATCCAGCCTCCTACAGAGGTCGATAACCTTTGCGGGCGAAAGTTGATCCAGATCCTCTGGAGCAAGCTTTACCTTGCCAAAGAGCAGGTGTCTAGTCCTATCCGCTGCCGGACAGGAACACAGCACGTGCTCTGCTGTTTCGTCATTCTCCATACACAGCCGGCACTCGGTCTCCTGACCGATCCCAATACGGTGCATGTGATGCCGCAAGCTACAGTGTCCTGTATACAGGCCGACTAGAGTACTCAGTTGTTGTCTGTTCAACTCTAGAAGTTTCTTAGCCCTTGACTCAGACAGGCCATTTATGAAGGCCTTAGAGTGAGCTAATCCTGGAAGATTTTGCCAATATTGAATTGTCCTTCTATCTGTCCAGGTCTTTAAGGTGCGTTTTGCTGTGCAAGATGTTATTCCCAGCACCGGTTCTGGTCCGACAAAGTCACACTGGGCACCACTCCTGGCAAGCGCGTCTGCCGCAACGTTGCCATCATGGTCCGAGTGACCCGGTATCCAGACCAGCGACACCTCATTACAGCTGCCCAATTCGTTAAGGGCAGATTTACAACTCCATACCGTCCTTGAATTGCACCGGTAGGAACCAAGAGCCTTTATTGCAGCTTGGCTATCTGCATATATCTTTATCGATTTGTTTGTGCATAGGTCTTTTAAGCTTTCCCTTGCACACATCTCGATGGCATAAACTTCTGCCTGGTGTATGGTTGCGTACTTGCCGAGGCTAGCTGATAGTCTAGCATCGGTGCTGCCCCCATATGCGCCGGCTCCTACTCCCATATTGGTTTTGGAGCCGTCAGAGTACCAGCAGAGGTCCGCTCTCAACAGGGTCGATTGGTTCCGGTCCCAGTCCTCCCTTTCCGGGAGGACGGTCTTGAAAGACAGATCTCTGCTGATTTTTGTAGGCATCAAGTCCGAGACCATTCCCAGAATCCTGTGACAATCACCGTCATCAAGGAGTCCGGACCCCCTCAGACTGACTTCCCTCGGCATGTTATCTGCCGTTTGTATTAGTCTGTACGTTGTTCACCTCGCCACCCTCTCCAACCATTTGTGAAGTGGGGGAATATTGAGGAGGACCTCCAGAGCGACTGATGGTGCGGTGCTTATCGCTCCCGTTATCATCAGACATGCTTGTCTCTGTAGATGAGCCAGTTTGGCCCTCGCGGTACCACGAAGTACCTTAGGCCACCAAACTATGGCCCCATATGTTATCATAGGTCTGATAACCATTACATAGAGCCAGTACATCTGTTGGGGGTTTGTTCCCCAGTTGTTCCCACAGATTCTCCGGCAGGTCCACAGGGACATCTTAGCCCTGCGGATAACATTTTCTAACTGTCTGTCCCAGTTGAGCTTCTTATCTAGGATAACTCCCAGATATTTTGCTTGGTCCGAAAATGGAATGTTTTCCCCCATAAGATTAGGTGGTTTTAATTTGTCCAACCTTCTCCTTCTGGTGAACGGGACAATGATCGTTTTGCGAGGGTTCACAGACATCTGTTCCCTACGGCACCAATCATTGACTACATTTAGTGCTTCTTGAAGAGTACTAGACAGTTCCTCCTCAGATTTGCCTCTAACCATTATGACGAGATCATCCGCATGCGCCTGGACCTCAACCTCCCAGAGTCCGAGGATAGCCAGCAGGTCGTCCACAAAGAGGGGCCACAACAGGGGGGATAGAACGCCCCCCTGAGGACATCCTCTCGCAGCCCTAACGCTGACCACCTCTCCCCGTAATGAGGTAATAATGGTCCGATTGTGCAGCATGTTTCCGATCCAGCCACAGATGGTAGGTTCCACCCCCCCTAGCGATAGTGGCCTCGTAGAGGGAGATCGGTAATGCATTATTAAATGCTCCTTCTATGTCGAGAAATGCCGCCACCGCAACCTCTCCATTTTCCAGAGAGTGTGTGATCTTCTCGACGAGGTTATTGAGCGCTAACTCAGTTGATTTGCCAGTTTGATAGGCATACTGGTGGGTATTTAGGGGGTTCTTGGGTAAGATGTTCCCCCTAATGTGTCCGTCCAGTATTTTTTCCAATCCCTTCAGGAGGAATGATGTAATACTGAGAGGTCTCAGTGAAGTAGGTAGGAGGTCATTACGTCCCAATTTGGGAATGTAAACCCCCCTAACCACCGTCCAGCTGGAAGGAATATAGTTCCAGGCCAGACTGGCTCTGAACAGCCTGATAAGGAAGGGTAGGAGAATCTCCAGTCCCTTTTGTAGTAGGACCGGTACCACCACATCCTCCCCTGGCGACTTGAATAGCTGGAAATGATTCACAGCACACTCCACTGCCGAGGCTGTAACTATTCTCCGAGCAACTAGCCAGTCCTCCCTTTGGGGGCGTTTAGATCGTCCCTCAGCTGGTAGGACCTCACCGTTGCTCAGGATCAGACAATCTGGGAAGTGTGTGTGTGTGTGCTAAGAGCTCTAACGTTTCTTTCCGAGATTCAGTAAAGGAACCATCTGGTCGTTTTATCGATGCCAGTTCCTGTACACGGTCGCGTGCGAGAATCCTGTGGATTCTGGCGCTGCTGGGCAAATTATTAATGTCCCCGCAGAACCTCCTCCAGGACTCCCTCTTAGCGTTCCTGATCTCTTTATTATAATGTGTTAGAGCAGTTTTATATTGCTCCCAGTTGCCTGTAATCTTAGCACAATTGAAGAGACGTCTAACTTCTCTTCGTAGTTTATCGAGGTTATTATTCCACCAAGTAGACCCCCGACTGTCTCTCTTTAACCTCAGTGGACAGTTTTTGTGATAGGCAGAGACCACAGCTTCCCTAACCTGTTCGGCCGCAATCTCGATCTCATCACGATCCCTCACTGTGGGGATTGCGGACCCAAGTCTGCCGGCGAGGGACTGTTTGTATCCCTCCCAATCCGTCCTCCTCGGGTCCCGATACTCCACCACAGGTCTAGGGCCTGTTTCAATCTCAAATAGGATATGGGCATGGTCTGAACATGAGGGTTCAGACGACACTCTCCATTTGAGGATTTTTGAGCTCAAAAGCCTTGAGCTGATCGTAAGATCTAAAAACTCTCTCCGGTTAGCTGTAAGAAAGGTGGGTTCCGAGCCTATGTTGTTGACAACCAGCTCCTCCCCTAAAATGTATTCAAATAGTGATTCACCTCGTCTGTTAGTGTCCGTGCTCCCCCAAGCCAAGTGATGGGAGTTCGCATCACACCCCATTACGAGGTGACAGTTGTTCCTCTTGCAGTAGGCGATCAATTTCCGCACCTCTGCTGGAGGTGGTTGTTCTGCATCTCTGTCTCCAGGGAAATAGGCCGAACAGGCCACTACTTCCAGCCTGGTCCCCCCGGATGTGATCACGAGATGGATGGATGCCATGTCCTTGGTGCAGTACTCTGAAAGTGTAAAATACTGCAAGTTGTTTCTGATCCAGATACAGGCTCTGGGGTTAGTACCAGAGCCCACCTCTACTATCTTACCAGAAGTGTTACCCAGCCCTTTAGTTCGTTCCGAATTAGCGGTCCAGGGCTCTTGGAGAAGAGCAATATCTATTTGCTCTTCCTTTAATTTCATGCTAAGGAGGTATGTCGCAGCCTTAGCATGATGCAGATTAGCTTGAATGCACCTTAAGTTGGTGGGCATGGGGGTAGGAATATAGGAATGTATGGAGGAAAAAGGAGTAGTTTAAGGAGCTTAAAGGAAAAGGGAATTATGGTGCAGGTTCCTCCTCCTTTTTAGGAGCTCGATAACCAAGCTTCCTATAGGAGGGTCTACCTTTGGTAGTCGTCCTAGGGGTGGACTTTCCTTTCCCCTGTTGTTTCCCTCTGGAGGTTCCAGTGGAAGGTTGAATCCTGCCACCTCCTCTATTGGGTCTGTGTAAGTCGTGTCCATGTTTGGTCCCACGAGCAGCAAGGGAAAATAGACCTCCATGGAAGAGCCCCGCATCCCATGAATAGGCATTTACACAGGGAGGTCGCCCGGTTTCCCTGGGGAGGGTTAACGTTAGCGACAGAATTACCATCCTGCCAATGCCCGGCCATATCGGCCGGAAGCATCATCGCCTCGGCACCAACCCGCCAACGACCTTGCGATGTGGGTTTTTTATAGAGGACTCTCCTCGCAATGCCGACCAATTAAGGCAAGCATTCCCGGCCCTCCTAAGACATGACTAGGAAGGGTTACGGTTTGGTTAGTTCATTTAGTTCACGTCTAATAGTAGACGCTATCCAGGGTGAACCACGGGGAGGCGAACTAACTTTACACCCCGGCTTGCCAGCAACTATAATGTAGGACAACGTTCCATCGTTTAACTCCAGAAACTTCAAAACTTTTTTGCAAGAACTGGATATTGATCATGTGACATCAAGTCCCCATTATAGTCAGTCAAATGGTTTAATTGAAAGGCATATACAGACAGTAAAGGGGATGCTTACACAGTGCAAGGATACACATCCTTACCTTCTGGTTATGGAATATAATAGTACCCCAAAAATGGATTTACCATCTCCTGCAGAAATGTTAATGGGGAGAAAACTTAACACTCAATTATCCCGATCCTGAAACTTGCTAAAACCCCTATTTAATACAGAAGGCACTGTAGAAAACCTTAGGAAAAAACAAGCCATGGAACAAAACTATTATAATCAACATAAGAAGTCTCTGAAGGAACTGGAGAACCAGCCGGTCTTGCTGCAGCGATCCACAATGGACTGGATCCCAGGACAGATTTTAAGTAAAGATGTTAACCCTGACAGCTACATAGTTGAAGCTGGAGGAGCCCTTTACCGAAGAAACAGACTTAATCTTAGAGAATTACCTATTAGTCACACACCATCACCTAGAAAGCCAGTGGAGTCACATCAGGCAACAACTACGTTGGAGGAGCTACCAATATGTGAAGACCTAAAGCCATCTGCCAGGTCAGACCCGTGTCCATATAAGGCATGGCTCAGTCCAGCCCCTACTAGAGAAGCTCTCGCAGAAACTACAGTATCATCCCGGGGAAGACTCATAAAACCCCCGTTAAAGTTTAAAGACTTTGTTCCATATTAGTTTTGTTAACTGTATCCATAACTCACTATCGTTGCTGTGTTTACTGTATTCTGTATTGCCTTTTGCCTTTAAAAGGGGGCGTGTGACGTGTTGTTGTATTGACGTTAATGACAGCCGATCAAGAAGACAGAAGGCAAGTGACAATAGAGTAATGTAGAATGTATTGTCTATAGTTTAAGCTTATTCTGTAATCCCTAACGAATCTCGACAATAAAGCTATTGGAAAATTAGAATAATTAAAGGTGTGTTGAGTGTTACATAACTCCTACATACACCGTACTGACTATATAACAAGTACATTAGTCTAAATATTTTATGAAAACATGACTCTTATTTTGCTCGCAAGTAAACTCATCCAAGTTATTAAGTAACACACATGTCAAGTTTTACCAAAAGTTGACCAATTATTTTTATACATTTATACTTTTTTTCTATGAAAATTCACTAAAACATCGTTCTAAACTCGCAAGAATTCAATTATTTATTTCAGTTCTTCACCCAGTATAATAACTGTACATGGTTACAAGAATAGAGAACATAACAGAGACCCACTCGATTAAAAACAAGGAAATATATTTATAGTCTGGCCCGTTTATGGTCATGATGGCCCTTGTAGAAGCTTTTATAATACTGACGACACTCCTTATTTCCAAGGTGATAAATATAAGTCAATGAGTTGTATCCGATGCTGACGCCATCTCCTATTCAATTGCTAAAGTTATCATCCCGCAGCACAGTGAAATTAATAGTTAGGTACAGTTTCACCGAATTTGCCTGAGGCAGTCATGGCAAAATTACTGTTGCACATTTAATAAAAAAGTAATTAAAAAAACTAAAGAAGTCACATATAAGATTGTATTGAAATCAAATCATGTAAGACTAGATGCATTCTCCAACAATTAGAACCGTAGACCCATTTCGCTCTCATTAGAGCTCTTCAGTACGGCATACTAATTGTAGCAAAAATGGACTAAAAGTAATACGGCTATAGTATAGCCAGCCTTTCAACATTAAGTGAGTGGTGGACGTGCCGCCACCTAGTTGCGGAACCAAGTAGTATGTTGTAACGCCAGCTGCGAATAACAGAGTGTTAAAAAAATAGAGACTGTATACCACTAACAATTTAGAAAATTGTCAGCCCTGGCCCATTTCTACCCCAATATAGGGACAAAGTATGTAAGACTAGATGCATTCTCGCAACAATTAGAACCGTAGACCGATATTGGGGTAGAAATGGGCCAGGGCTGACAATTTTCTAAATTGTTAGTTAGTTGTATACAGTCTCTATTTTTTAACACTTTGTGTTATTTGGAGCTGGCGTGACAACATACTACTTGGTTCCGTAACTAGGTGGCGGCACGTCCACCACTCACTTAGTGTTGAAAGACTGGCTATACTATAGCCGTATTACTTTTAGTGCATTTTTGCTACAATTAGTTTGCCTTACTGAAGAGCTCTAATGAGAGCGAAACCGGTCTACGGTTCTAATTGTTGCGAGAATGCATCTAGCCTTGCATACTTTGTCCCTATATTGGGGTAGAAATGGGCCAGGGCTGACAATTTTCTAAATTGTTAGTTAGTTGTATACAGTCTCTATTTTTTAACACTTTGTGTTATTTGGAGCTGGCATGACAACATACTACTTGGTTCCGCAACTAGGTGGCGGCACGTCCACCACTCACTTAGTGTCGAAAGGCTGGCTATACTAAGCCGTATTACTTTTAGTGCATTTTTGCTACAATTAGCATGCCGTACTGAAGAGCTCTAATGAGAGCGAAACCGATCTACGGTTCTAATTATTGCGAGAATGCATCTAGCTTACATACTTTGTCCCTATATTGGGGCAGAAATGAGCCAGGGCTGACAATTTTCTAAATTGTTAGTTAGTTGTATACAGTCTCTATTTTTTTAACACTTAGTGTTATTTGGAGCTGGCGTGACAACATACTACTTGGTTCCGCAACTAGGTGGTGGCACGTCCACTACTCACTTAGTGTTGAAAGGCTGGCTATACTATAGCCGTATTACTTTTAGTGCATTTTTGCTACAATTAGTATGCCGTACTGAAGTGCTCTAATGAGAGCGAAACCGGTTTACGGTTCTAATTGTTGCGAGAATGCATCTAGTCTTACATCCTTTCTCCTATATTGGGGTAGAAATGGGCAAGCGCTGACAATTTTCTAAATTGTTAGTTAGTTGTATACAGTCTCTATTTTTTTAACACTTAGTGTTATTTGGAGCTGGCGTGACAACATACTACTTGGTTCCGTAACTAGGTGGCGGCACGTCCACCACTTAGTGTTGAAAGGCTGGCTATACTATAGCTGTATTACTTTTAGTGCATTTTTGCTACAATTAGTATGCCGTACCGAAGAGCTCTAATGAGAGCGAAACCGATCTACGGTTCTAATTATTGCGAGAATGCATCTAGCTTACATACTTTGTGCCTATATTGGGGCAGAAATGGGCCAGAGCTGACAATTTTCTAAATTGTTAGTTAGTTGTATACAGTCTCTATTTTTTTTTAACACTTTGTGTTATTTGGAGCTGGCGTGATAACATACTACTTGGTTCCGCAACTAGGTGGCGGCACGTCCTACACTCTTTTAGTGTTGAAATCAAATCTTTATATATTCCTACAGGTAATAGATATTGTAATCTTTGAATATAGGATGTCACACGGCGCATTCTAAACGGCGCAGCCGAGACATGGGACAGAAACGTAAATACCACATACAGTGTTGTCGGGTTGTAGTTCTTTTCATTGAATAAGATGTAATAAATATTTTATACTTTTTAATATATTTAAGCCTGTATCAAATACATCTAAAAATAGGTCTTACAGCAACTACAAATAATGTAACAAAACATAATATTGTTACATTTAAGTGTATATTTGTTAAATTTGCAGAGAACCACCTGAACGCTTTGAGTGAATTTTCTTTGAAAAAATTCACTAGTGGGGATATCCCGACTTTGGAATTTTATAAAAAAAATCAAATGAGCGCGAACTAGGACCCCTAGAACCCATATCCGGGATCAGTTTCAATTTTGATATGTATATGTGTATCACAGCGATAACTCAAAAAATAATACGCCGATTCCGATAAAGTTTGGCATGTGCCTTCCTTTTGTAAGTGATTTGGATAATTTCGTTAGCCAGGAAAATTGGACCCGGTATTCCGAGAAAATGTTGTTTTCTGTCGAAAAAAATTTTCTCAAAAAATAAAAAAGCTATGGTTACCAACTTTGGTAGGTAGGTTTATGAGATAAGAAGTAGACTATAAACTAACATTTATATTTCTATGTTACAAGCAAAAAATTTCTAAAAAATATTTTTGGCCATTTTATTTTTATGAAAATTCACTACCATAACGCACTTGCTGCGTCCAGACTTTCTGAACAATCTTTTCCGAAACATGCTTAGAAACCCCCTTTCCCCACTGGATGCACAACCCACAAGAAAAATTCGTTAATTTGCATGCTGATGACCTCCCGAACAGTTTGAGATGAAACGGCTGCTGATACATAAAATTTGGTATCTTAGGTGCACGCTGACAGTAATGTTACCTTTTGTTCTCTTGCCTTTACAGAGTTATTTACATGTAAAGTTTTTTACACATTACATACTTTAAACAATTTATCAGCTGTTAATAGATAATGTTTGGTATCTCACATACACTATTCTTACCGTTTGCTCTCTTGCCTTTGCCGAGTTATTTGCATATAAAGTTTGTTACACATTACATACTTTTTAAACAATTTATCAGCTGCTAATAGATAAAGTTTGATATCTCGCACGCACGCTCACACTATTCTTCCCTTTTGTTCTCTTGCGTTCACCGAGTTATTTACATATAGAGTTTTTTACACATTGCATACTTTTTAAACAATTTCTCAGCTGCTGATAGATAATGTTTGGTGTCTCACATGCACGCTGACACTATTCTTACCGTTTGTTCTCTTGTCTTTGCCGAGTTAATTACAGATACAGTTTCTTACACATTACATATTTTTTAAACAAATTCTCAGTACGGTTCTGTTCCGTGACACCCCTCTCCCCTCAAACATTGCATTTGACATACAGTTCACATTGGCCTTGGGAACCCCTGAACAATTCTGAACTTTGCTTCTACTGCCAAGTTATCAGCTCGCTTTTAGTAGACCGCTAGTACGCGTACTCCTTTAGACGGTTTCGTATATATTAATCTGTTCACAGGCGTTATTTCTGAAATTGAGCATTGTTTACCTTGTTCTGTTAATGGCCATTTGAGTAGTAGTGGTTTAAGCATGCATGTGTTGCTAGTTCCTTCCGGACGTTTTTTTTGTAACATCTTTTCAGAAACATGCTTAGACCTCCTCCCCTGGATGCACAAACGACAAGAAAATTTTCTTGTTCACACCCAACAAGGAAGTTACGGGACCAGGAATAAATAGGGATGCCGGGCGGGTAGGTAGAAACAAGTAAATATGAGCAGAAAATGCGAAGAAAACGGCTTAAAGCTGCCTTTTTCACATTTGAAAGCCATATCCCCCTTTAAACCTGCCTCTCTGCATAGCACCCCTATTCGCCCCAGCTCTTGTTACTTTTTGAGGGCTGCTCTCAGGAAATTAGACTTGTGGTTTATGCAACGAGAGTGGGTTGTATGCATGCGAAAGGGGAAGGAGAATCCCCGGCGACGCAGCCCCTTTATTGCAAAAACAATGTAGAAAACAAATAACATTGGCACGGACCAGGAACCAGCGACACATGCACGCTTTAACCACTACAACACTGATGGTCACTAAGAGAACAAGGTAAACAAGGCACAATTCCAGAAATAACGTGGGTGAACACAGTAATATATAAGAAACCTTCTAAACAGGTACGCGTACTAGCGGTCTACTAAAAGCGAAGTGATAACTTGGCAGTAGAAGCCAATAGTCCATGTGTCCAGAATATTTCAGGGATTCCCAAGGCCAATGTGAACTGCATGTCAAATGTATTGTATGTATGTAATGTGTAAAAAACTTTACATGTAAATAACTCGGCAAAGGCAAGTACTACTGAGATACTAAACTTTATCTACCAACAAATTGTTTAAAGTATGTATTGTGTAAAAAACTTTAAATGTAAATAACTCGGTAAAGGCAAGAGAACAATAGGTAACATTACTGTCAGAGTGCATCTAAGATACCAAACTTTATGTATCAGCAGCCGTTTCATCTCAAACTGTTCAGGAGGTCATCAGCATGCAAATTAACGGATTTTCTTGGGGTTCTAAGCATGTTTCTGAAAAGATTGTTTCAAAAGTCTGGACGCAGCAAGTGCGTTATGGTAGTGAATTTTCATAGATTGGTTATCACAGCTTTTTTATTTTTTGAGAATTTTTTTTCGACAGAAAACAACATTTTCCCGGAATACCGGGTCCAATTTTCCTGGCTAACGAACTTATCCAAGTCGCTTACAAAAGGAAGGCACATGCCAAACTTTATTGGAATAGGCGTATTATTTTTTGAGTTATCGCTGTGACACACATATACATATAAAAATTGAAACTGACCCCGGATATGGGTTCTAGGGGTCCTAGTTCGCGCTCATTTGAATTTTTTTATGAAATTCAAAAGTCGGGATCTTCCCACTAGTGAATTTTTTCGAAGAAAATTCGCTAAAAAGCGTTCAGGTGGTTCTCTACAAATTTAACGAATATACACTTGAATGTAACAATATTATGTTTTGTTACATTATTTGTAGATGCTGTAAGACGTATTTTTAGATGTATTTGATACAGGCAAAATTTTTTTTAAAAGTATATAATATTCATTAAAACTTATTAAATGAAAGAACTACAACCCGACAACACTGTATGCGGTATTTACGTTTCTATTCTTTTTCAGGCCTGCGCCGTTAAGAATGCGCCGTGTTACACCCTATATTCAAAGATTACCATAGATAATCTCATCCAAATCATTGGAATATTTAAGTGACTTTCAATTAATAATAACTAATAAAACAAAATAGTGTTTGAAATTTGCAAACATTCATCACCATTTGTGGTTTTTCTAGATTTGGCAGCTTTTTAAATTGTCTCAGTAGACCTACTATTTCTTGAGATAATTCCAATTTAAGGAGGCTGCGTTTTCGTATACTAAAGTGATACCTAAATGCCACCCTTAGATATTTAGGCGTTCCGGTACTTTTTACTGAAAATAAAGTGTTGTCATATCTCAGCTACTACAGTAGAGATAAAATGTTGAAAATTTGGGATCTTACTAAATTTGAGATGCCCAATTCATTGCAATAAAAATAAATGGGGCATTTTATTTAAGGGGACAAAGATACTATGTGTGGCGCAAAACTGGGAAATCCGGCAACGGTGCATATATCATTGTCCAATTGCGCATGCCCAGAAACGCCCAAATGCCGAATTTTCTAGGCCAAACTTTAGCGGTCTTAAAGATACTTAAGCGTTTCCGTAGTTTATACTTAAAGTCACACAGCTAAATTCGAGCATCCATATTTTAACATTTCTCCATTAATTTTATCAACAACCGCTGCTTATCCGTTCTTTAATTTCTTGATCCCTGTTTCAAGCTCATGCACTTCAACAATCTTACATGCTTCTTGAGTTTCACAAAGCTCGATTAAATGTTTAACGGCTGGTTGGTTAAACAAGGCTTCAGATGCTTCGGGTTTTTGCCATGACAACCAAATATTTTGAAGTTGTGATTGATCGCCTGAAGCCTTGATTAACTAACCCGCCGTTAAATATTTTATCGCGCTTTACGAAACTGGGCATATGTCTGTCTTTTAATCGGCAGAGGGTTCCAATCAGTCTTATTGCTTCCATATAGTTTCTCAGAATATTATTTCCAGCATTCTTTCACATCTTCTCGTCCCCATTTCTTCTGGTTTGTCTTGGCCTTTTCATCCACTTTCAAAGCAATTTCTTGTTCCCTTCAAAATTATTCTGCGTTTTCTCATCCCATTTTAGTTCTCGCTTATTATATCACAAAATATTCGTTTACTTTTCAGCTTTCTGTGCTCGACCAGGAGCTTATCTTTCTTTCTCACATCTTTGACATTTACACTCTATGTGCTTACTTTCTGTCAGCTACAGCTTTTTCATTCCACCATGCATCTTCAAACTTCAAATTTTCGCTTCACTACATGCTTCTATTGCACATCCAGTTACCAGAATTTCAGCGTGCCATAAAGCTTGTGATAAATGAACTTTAAAAGCATTACTGCGAGAAACAGGGTGCATATATTTGAATGTGAAAACTACTTAAAACTTCATCAAGTATAAGTACTCGCAATTAGGAAAGGATCATGTGGGCTCTAGCTATTTTTCGTACCTGCTTGGTGATATGGTGTTATCAGTCCCTACTTAAATATTCTATTTTTATTTGCCTATTAACATTTCAATAAACCCGGAGCTTTTTTTTGTTTTGGCTACTTTATTACGAATTTACAATTTCAAAGCTATAATGAACATTTATCTATTGTAAAAGTATATTACCTATAAGTACGTCCACCCGCGATACATTTCTTGTGTAAACATTGAGTGAACATTTGTTATTATAGAAGTACATATTTTAATTTTAATAATTTCATTTTAACTAAAAGAAAATATTGAACAAATGTTTGTATTAAAAAAGTAATTCTAATTCTCATTTATTTTATAGTTAATGCTGAGCAACCGTTCGCAAATTGGACTAACTTGGATGCCTTGACCTGACCTGACCAAACGTCATTTTTTTCAGTACATTCGCCCCTTCAGCTATGGTAAGTGGTAAAAGAGCACGCGATTGGAATTTAATCAAGGGTCAGAGGATTCACGACCTTACATTTTTATATCATAGACTCCAGCGAGTATGTTGCGTGAGCTAGTATTTACGGACGATGAAGTAGACACACCCATAGCCTCCTAAGTTTTTGAGGAGGCTATTATACATCCCATAATACACCATTGGTGAAAAAATCAACTCGCACGTTGCCTCCTGCCGACTATTTTGGATCAGACAATTCATATTTGGTCAGTTTTCTTCCTGTATAGTTTTGTCGTTTTTATCGACTAGGACCGATAACTCCTACAACAAACAGAATTTTTTCCTTGTCAATAATCATAATGTTTGCCACATTGGTGACCATCGTGAACATAGAGAAATTCATTTCAATATGGCATATGTGTTTTTCTACAACGCATACAATATTTTCGGGTTTGTAGGACAAGATTGTTGTCTACAATTCCATACGAGTGTCCTAAAATGGTAAAGCAACACTCAAAGGGCAGGCGTTATTACATGCACTCAAAAGATGCAGGATGCTTTCACATTACATTGCGACATTGCCAAACTATTAAGGATTTTTAAAAACATGAACGGATGCACGAATTTACAAAAATATTTCTCCACAGCTTATTTTTGACACTAGGAAGTTGAATTCTTGATACCATACAAGTAGAAAACGTTCTATAGACACAATGAGTTCACGTTAAATATTACAGTATGCGCTGCCAAAAAGCTACATTTTGCATTAAGTCTGTTTTGGCTTAAAAATGCGCTCAAATAAGCCATGATACAAATAACGAGAGATATGATAATGAGGCTACCTATTTTTGGAACTGTCACGCGCATGGGGTCATGTGGTGATTCCAATGCAACAATAATATGCTGTCGTACAGTGGAGTTTAACGTTTCATGACAACCTGTTAATAAATTACGTATTTTACCAATATTTAAGTGCATACTGTTGGAAGTAATTTTTTAAGATCAGAATACAGTATACTGTGATTATGTTACATGATGATCAAGTCAAGTTTATGAATGTTAACGCTCTCTAAATGTCTGTAAACTTCTTCTCTACTTTTTAAGTTTGTGTATCCCCAATATTAATTCAGGGCTCCCTTTAATTATTATACTTGTTTTGTGCATATGCATATATATATATATATATATATATATATATATATATATATATATATATATATATATAGTGTGTGTGTGTGTGTAATATAAAAATGAAAAAGATTAAATTTAGTGTTGTGTTATATATTATCTGAAAAAGACATTATTGGTGGCAAAGTGGAATGTCACTTCAACCGCATTTAAACTGACGTATAGAAACTTTTTGATTGCAAATGACTTTGTTTTAAGTGTGTAGTTGGACTTCTATAACGTTACTCACCACGTGACGTCATTGGAGGGGGCGGGGCATATGTGCAATATCATATCTGTTGTAAGTCATTATATCATGCAAATAAGCCACCCCTGTCACTTATGAACGGATTGGTTGGTAACAAGAAACAAAATAATTATGTTAAAAATATTGTATTCAATGCCTAAATATAGTTACATATATATATATATATATATATATATATATATATATATATATATATATATATATATATAAAAATTGTACAAGGTACATAATAAAATATTGATCACAATGTTAACCAAACTGGCCTAGGTGGGATCTTGAGCTATAGACATAATACATTAATTCTTTTTTGTAGTATTCCGACTCCTCTCAACTCTCACACTTTCTTCAATGAATTCGCTGCAAATAATTTTACAATTATTAATGAAACTAATAGAAGCAATATAATATTGTTACACAAAAAAAAAAAAAAATTATATGTGAGACTTGCAATTTGTAGATATTATAGTACTCAGTATAGTACAGTATCTAGATAAGATTATCTAGAACATTTATCTAGACACATTATTTATCTTAGTTAGATCAAAAATAAATTGCTCTATTATGTTTAAAAATTTAGATGCTATTTTAACTAGTTAACTAAATAAAACTTGATAACGTTAGGTTTACAAGAAAGCCTCGTCTGGTGTCAATTTGGTGACACAATCATTAGCTTCTATGTATTTGTCTTATTTATGGTAGATAGTGAAATCATGGTTAAGTCTCCATAGTCGTCGGGTCGCATAAGAAAGATGTCGTAACCACAATAATTACAGAAACGTCAAAGGCTGCTGTTGGGAGAATAGTTGGTTATGGCACTTAAATATGTTCGATAAATTCCATTGTTGGTGTAAGCTCTAATAATATTAATTAAAACGTTCTCTCACTTTTGGTGCTGCCGGCTGTAAAAGTGCAGGTTAAGTGCCACTTGTAACAATATATGACATAAGTAGTTTTTCACTGTAAAAGTTACAGAAAAGATTGAGATATCTCACTCGAGTTTCAAAATGTCATGATTTTTTTCTATAATATTTGACCAAAAATTAATTTACTCAAACTGAATAAGCAAAGCCTTTCTGACCCTTATTGTTCTGAATAATAATTATAACCTTGTATCATAATAGAAGTGTACTTAAACTGTCAAGATAACTGTTATGTTCACCATAATTTATTTGATACATAGGAACTAGAAAAGTGTAAAATAAAAACTCTGGACGCAGCAAGTGCGTTATGGTAGTGAATTTTCATTAAAATGTTTTTAATAGCAAATATGTTTTTTTAAGAAAGCAGGCACCAAATTTGGTTACCAGTATAATCTATATATTAAAAACAATGTGCCATGTTTTATCAAAATAACTTTATTGTTTGAAAATGTACAAAAATTTCCGAAAGTAAACTTAAATTGTTCCCGAAAAACTAGTTTTCTGGTCAACCTTATAGGTAAATAGCAAATTGATTCAAAATTTGAAGTATTTAATGAAAATTCGCTACCATAACGCACTTGCTGCGTCCCGCATATCTTTTCTTACAAAGATGTATTATATTTCGATGGAAAATACAAAAAATCAATAACATAGGGCGTGTTCGAATAAAAAAATTCACAAAAAAAAGGAAAATTTGAATCACCAACGACTTATGGGCCAGCCTGTAATTGTGGAAATATTTTTTTAAGATGTAGCTCAATACACCCTACAATTAATGTATACAACTTTTTTTTTGTAACTTGTATAATAACGGATATATTGCGCTTTAAAGATTTTTTACGAAAATTTGACAAAAATTATATACCATTAAACGATAAACTCTATAGCCAACACTACTGCTAAAGCATCAGAGAAAGGGTGTATTTGAAATGATTTTTCTGGGAATATTTTAGTAAAATGAAGGACAGTGACGATTGAAACTAAGAGTTCAGGCTTTGTAAAACATTATTTTTGAGACATTTTCCTTCCATAGATCATATTAATTTCAGGTTCATTGCCTAAATATTAACAATTTTGACGTTTAAAATCGCGACTTTGACGTTTTGAGGAAAACCCAAATTTATTTTTCTTTAAATGCCTGTAACTTTTTTGTCCTTTAACCTACAGCGCTAAAAAATATAGGTAGCTTACCTATACTGATATAAACCCGTGTACCAAATTTCGTTGCCCTTACTTTGTTAATTCCGGAGATATAAATTTGTTTCGATTTTTTTCGAAAGAAAACACAAAATTTTCCGGGAAAACCTCGATGGATTTTCCTGGCTAACGAACTTATCCAAGCCACTCGCGAAAGGAAGGTACTCACCTAATTTTATCAAAATCGGTCCATTATTTTTTAAGTTATAGGTGTGACACATAAATATATAAACATATATATATATATATATATATATATATATATATATATATATATATATATATATATATATATATATATATATATATATATAACATATAAAGTCTGAAACCGACCTCGGATTTGGGTTCCAGGGGTCCTAAATAGCGCTCATTTGAAGAAATTTTTTCAAAATTCAAAAGTCGAGATCTCATTAGTTAATTTTTTTTAAAGAAAATTCACTAAAAGAAACCAATAAGGTAAATATCAACAACGGAATATATGAACGACAGACAGAAAAAGCGGTTTAAAGGCAGCTGAGTAAAAAGTAGTGGAAAAAAATAATTAGAACCAAGAGTACCCTGGATGATATTAGAAATACCAAAGATAATATACGAAGGTAATAGGTGGAGAAAGATTAAGAACAAAGAGGCATCCGGTAAACATGTTCAAATAAAAAACACCAATCATTAAACAAAAATTTAGGAAAGCAAAAGGAGTATGAATGCAAAAAAATGGTGAAGAAACCGAAAATTACATGAAGAAATGACGGTGGGTCGAGATTACGAACAGGTACGTAAGAACAATATAAACCAAGAACAAAAGTAAAATCATAAAAGACAATGATGAAAATGTATTACTAGATAAGAAAGCATTGCTAAACACTAGAAAGCCGTAAGTTATATCACAGAGAGAAATTTAATTGTGAAGACGAGTATATAGAAGAAAAAAGGAGGATAACCATCTGGGATTATCTGTAATCTGCCCCTAAACAAAAATTTGAGAAAGGCCTTAAAGAACTTAGATAAGGAACAGTTCCTAGTGTAGACGAATTAACAGCGTACGTTTTAAAAAATGCTGGTGAAAAAAACATTCAGGAACTTTTTCAACTGATTCAAAAATTATATAAATCGGGAGAACTGGAGTTTACAAAGAGCGAAAGTAAGTATTACTATTCTCAAAATGTTGAATGCGCATAAATGATTCAACGCAGGGCATTAGTTACCTACTGATCACCTGTACAAAGTCAGGTGGCCAAAATGTTGCTAGTCGTAGTAATTTGTTTAAGAAATAAGGATATGTGAATAGGGTAAAGCTGCTTGGAGTATGGTAAACACACTGTATATTAATTAGGTGACGACATGATTATTACAAAACTTATTTAATGAAAGAACCCGGTAAAAATTATAACTATACAATATATACAGGTTGATGTAGGTCAATAATGACGCACATCCAATATGCTGAAAATCTAAAATATCAGATAAACAAAAGTTTAATAACTCTAGAGAAATTCGCAGTCTAATGCGTATGGATATAATACTTGTATAATTAAAATTGCTTTAGTTGCAGTTATAGCTCATTGCGAGAGCGACCTTCTAGGACGTTGACACACATAAATGAATATCCTAGCTAGATCGACTATATTAATTGAGATTAATGACTTTTTATTCTAATAATATTATGATATATAAATATGTAATCTTAGGAACGCCTTTTTGGTAAGAAATTGTTCCTGAACATATTGCCGAGTCAAAAGAATGACTTCCCCCTTAGTAGCTATGAGTTGAATTGATCATCAGCTGCGTCTTCTAGCTTAAGTTTCCTCCAAATACTGCGGAGTATATAGATAGCGGCTATGATTAAAATGGCTGCTACTGTTGTGGTGGTCAGGCTCGTTACTACTAAATGATGCGTGACCGTGTGCCATCTGTTTTCTTGGAGATGGTCCTCTTCTTGTCGTTCTTCCTCATCGATGTCCTTCAAATTGTCATATGGTCTAACCACTGCTTCTTGGAGAATTGCCACTGGAGCTGTTAATTCCATTGATAGCGTTAAATTCGTTGGTGCTGGTTTTACGAATCCACCTATGATAGGCACCCCCTCTAGCTGTCTGAGAGTTAGCACCATAGTTTTTGCCTTAATGATATAGCCTTGGGAAATGGATATTATTCCAGACTGCTTTATCTTAACTTCTTCCCTTTGGCCGTTACATATGATTTCAATTCTAGATTCTCTTGGGTTTATAAACATCCATGAATTTCTTGTGTAAAGTTGCTTCCAGATTGTTGACTTGCCTGGCTGATGATTGATTGGGCATATGGTTTTGTCTTCTCGCTGGTATATTTTATCTATAATACAGCTGGGATGACTTTCTATACTTCTTACCATGGCTGGTGAACACACATATAGGTTCTCGGATAAGGGAATGCTACGTTTTAAGTCACTGTCGGCTATTTGAAAATATCTTTGCATGTTGTAATCCACCCCTAGAATTTGATTAGGTACTTCCATTGACCAATATGTTTCGTCCAGGCTAGGACTATACAGACTAGCCTGCAATGGTAGACTGAAGATCAACCCGGGTTTCAGGGGCCACTGCAAAATTCAGGAGATTGTGAAGGAGCCCATGTTTGAAATGAGGTCATACTTCGCGAGCCCGCGAATCTGCAGGGAAAACAACTTTACAGTGGACATCCCCGACCGCGACGCATGGCGGAAGGAGACGCCGGGCATACCACGGGAAGCGCTCGTCTGGTTCACGGACGGATCCTGCGGGGAGTGTGGGACGGGGGCAGGTGTTTATTCGGAAAGACCGAGGGTAAGTCATAGTATTTCCCTCGGAGCACATGCAACGGTCTTTCAGGCCGAAATGTACGACATCCTGCACTGTGTGCGGGAGAACAAGAGGAGGGGCTACACCAACAAGCGGATCCTAATAGCCACAGGCAGCCCTTAAGGCCCTAAGTAGCCCACGGGTAAATACCTGGCTGGTGAGTGAGTGCCGAGATAAGACGAGCGACCTGGCTGCGCAGAATGAGGTGACCCTCATGTGGGTCCAGGGTCACTCGGGGGTCAAAGGCAATGAAGAAGCTGACAGTCTCACGAGGAGAGGGTCAGCAGAACCATTTATGTGACCAGAACCGGCTCTGGGCGTGACAAAGAGCACTGCCAGGGGAGCCATTAAGTCCTGGGTCAGAAACCTACACAAGGTGTACTGGGCAGACTGTCCAGGGCTCACACATGGGAAGTCAATAATTGACGAACTCAGTACAAAGAGAGCTGTGGTGCTGCTAAATCTTAGTAGAGCACAGCTCAGAAACATAGCAGGTCTCTTGACGGAACACATGGCATAAAATGGGGTGGTTCGAGGGGGACCTCGCATGCAGACTCTGCGGCGAGGGGGAGGAATCAGCCCAGCACATCTTGTGCGAGTGTAAAACTCTGGACCGCAAAAGCATTATAAAACTTCACCCTACCAATCGCTGTGCAGACTAGTTCGAGGCACAGTGATTTTGGAATGGGTGGAGTAAAAAGACCAAGGGCATGCACAATAAGCCAACGGTTGCAGTGCTTTCGGGGCGGCAAAGCCTCGGCCGAGCCTTAAGGGAGAAAAAAAAAATGTTTCGTTCCCGACTTTATATGGAATCGGAGTGACCTTTATTAACATAAATTGCGTGACCTCCGTCATCGCGAAGTAACTGTATAGATGAATATATTTTTCACCGTGACTGATTTCTGAACGTAGTATCGGATATGATATGATCTTCAGATGCTGTGGCAGTTTTCTTGATGCGGCGCTTATTATTTCATCAATGTGTGCTGGTGAAAGGAAGTCGCAAATGTTGGCTTGGTTCACATATATGTTTAGCAAACTTCTGTAATGATGAATGAGTTCATCTAGATATCGGTCAGCTATCTGATATACACTTAGCATGTGAATATTTACTGAATTTTTGTCTACTACTTTGTACCAATGCTTCATGTTGTTGATGGTTTCTCTGCCTTTGTTCAGTTTGGATTCGAACTGTTTTAGTGTGTGGTATATTCTTTTCTCTGTAACATTGAACCTTGATAACGATTGATGATGAGATGCTGCAATTAGTTCCTGTGGTTGATTTCTATCTGATCAACATCTTTGTAGACGTCGTCATTAAGATTAATTACTGAGGTAAGAAGTTGTTACAAAATTTCTCTCTTTCTTAAGGCGGTATTCAATCCTGCTTCTATCTATGACTGTTCAACCTGCTTCACTTTAATTTGCGTCATTAATGGTGCACAACCCATAGTGCCCGAAGAAATGTCTTTGCTTTGTTTGGAAAACTCTTCCAACTCAACAACAAACAACCTCGCCGACTCTGTGTCGTTCGCGAGTTTCTCTTATTCTAACCTTGTTTCAATTCTACACGTTCCTCTCCCAATTTTTGCATGTGCACTATGTTCAATGTGAAACTCTGGCTGGGAATACTCAATATGATATAACGTTGTGTCTGTTGTTTTTCCCATTGCCATCAAAAACCTTACTGCTATTATCAATAGCTTCCATCTTGGTTTGGGTGACTTCTTTCCATTTTTCTTACTCTTGTACTGTTCCTGCCTTTCATCTGCTTCTATTGATTTTTTGTTACTAGATTCATTGGTTAATAAAATTAGCTTGTGGAGTAGCCTTTCTATTATTACCCATTCTACCTTTACAATATCTGTTACTCTTGGTATCCCTTGCTTGACTGCATGTGTTTTTACTATTCTGCCCAGCGGCCATTTTTCTGCACTGTTCTTGTCATCTTGTATTCATACCATGTGACCCGTGTACTATCTTCTTGAATTTCCATTTATATCTATGCTTCCATTGGTGAAAATATTCTTTATGCCAAGTGTCCCAAAAATATTTGTGAATTGCTTTTGTTGATAAGCAAACAAATTTTGCTGGATAGCCCTTGTACGGTTTGTGACCTCTGCCCTTTGTAGCTTGTACCCGAATAGGACCTGCATAATCCACCACAGTGTGTGTAAATGCCTGGGTGGCTGTAACTCTTGCTGCTGTCAATTGACCCATTAACTGCTCTGCTGTTTTGGCTTTTATTTGTATATTAAGACAAAGCATCAACTTTGGCTTTTTTCTTTCTTCTAATACTTCTTGTGACTTCTGTATTTTAATGTGGTAGCCTGGACCTTGCAACCATATTGGCCCTTGCCACCATAGTCATCAATTTCTTAAATTCCCCGAGTCTGTGTCTCTGGTTATAACATCTGCTGGGTTCTCTTCTGACTTTCCGTGATACGATTCGTCTTCGGTAATTAATTGCTGAATTTCTGATACCCTGTTTGCAACATAGGTTTTCCATCTTCCTGGATCTTCCTTTAACCAACTTATTAAAATCATTAAATCAGTCCAGGCGTAGATATTAACTTGAGTACTGCTGTCGCTCTTTTCGATAATTTTGATAATAGGCGAGCTGCACATAGTTCTAACCTTGGAAGTGTAGTTTTTGTTTTTAATGGAGATACTTTCGATTTGGCTGTTAGTAATGATATGTAGCTTTTACCTTCTTCGTTGGTGGCTTTGACGTAAATTACTGCACCATATGTGACTTCAGATGCATCGGCGAAACCATGAATTTCCATTTTTGATTTCTTCTTTGTTTTTACCCACCTTGGTATTGCTATTTCTTTGACTTCATTGACTCTCATAAATAAACTCTTTCCATCTTTTCTGAATGTTAGCGGGTACTATTTTGTCCCACCCTGACTGAAGCAGCCATAGTTCTTGAATTGTCAGCTTAGCTTTGATTACAACTGGAGATAGCCACCCCAATGGGTCAAATAACTTGGCTATAGCAGATGAGATTGCACTTTATGTTACTTTCTCTGCACACTTCAAATCTAGTTTTAATTTGAATGTGTCTTCCCTTCGTGCCCAGTAAATACCAAGAGATTTGTCTATACCGTTGTCTGGCAGCTACAATGCTTTTTCATTCTGTAATTCTTGTGGCAACTTTGCAATAATTTGTGATCTGTTGCTGTACTATTTTCTTAAATTGAACCCACCTGATCTGAAAATTTCGTTGAGTTATGTATGTAACAATGATGCCTCTTGCTCTGTTTCAGCTTCAGATAGAAGATCATCCATATAAAAATCTTCCTTTGCTACTTCCGCTGCTAATGGAAATTTGTCTTGCTCGTTTTCTGCAAGTTGTTGAATTGTTCTGACTGCTACGTATGGTGCTGCTGCTGTACCATATGTTACTGTCGTAAGTCTGTATTCTTCAAAGGGTTGATTTCTTGCCCTTCTCCAAAATATTCTTTGAGGGTCTTGGTCTTCTCTTGCCATTCTTACATTGCTATTCTGGCGATACATTTTTTATATGTCCGCCTCTATTACTCCTGGATGCGTTCTCCATCTTAATATAATGTCAAATAGTTCTGGTTGTAGTCTTGGACAGACGTGGATTATTTCTTTAAGCTTATGCCTGTACTACTTTTACATGAGACATCAAACACCACCCTTAATTTTGTAGTGGTGCTATCCTCACGTACTGCTGCTTGATGCGGAATATTGTATTTTCCTTGTTTTTCATTGATATTTGGTACCTTTTGCATATGTCCCAACTTAATATATTCTTCCATAAATTGGATGTATTCTTCTTTCAAGCTCTTTTGTCTCCAAAACCTTTTTTCTAACTGCACCATTCTTGCCTTTGCTCTGTTTCTGGATTCTAACCTTTTGTTTGAATAGAATTTTAACTGTGTATTTTCCATCCTTTCCATGACCTTAATTAATGTCTGTGGTAAACACAAACTACTTCGCGAATAGGGACAATTATCTTTAGTTTGCAATGAGTTAACAGATATCGAGAAAACTTGCGAGAAAAAGAGACATAGAATATTATTCTAACCTCGAAGACCGAGTTTCAAATCTAAATTCGCGTTTTGAAAATTTTCGAAATTTTAATTCTAAGCCCGAATCTTTTTATCAGTTTGCACCAGAAGGTCACGTAAACAATAAATATTGTCAATATCAGAAAGCAATGATACATGAGTTATTCCACAAAATTGAAACAGAAATTAAAAAAATACTGAAAAACACAAAATTTAAACATTCTAGAGATGAACATAAATTAAAAAGTAGATAAATAGTAAAATGTAAAATTAACGTAGTCTGCTTCAACTAGCCCACCTTCAGGCCTGATACATTTTTCAATTCGATTGTGGTTGTTGCTGGCAACTATTCTGAGTTCTGCTACATTTGTTTCACGACTGGCCTAATGTATTCTCCCAAAAAGTTCTTCCCAGTTTCTTGCCCTTAGTTTGTAAAACTTATTCTTAATAGTACCCCAGAAATATAAGTCTAATGGCGCAAAAGAAGGAGAAGTAGCGAGAAGGCTACAGTTAAAAGGGCTATTTCTGCCAACCCATCTTAATGAAAAGTGTTGAGTTAGCCAATCTCCCGAACCCACCGAAAGTTGTGAATGGACGCACCTCTAGTTGGGAGTACATTTCTGGTCGCACGTTGATGGGATCCTCAATAATATCACATAATAAAATATTAAATATTTAACGCAGGCTTATCCGTAAACAGAAGTCTTCTTAGGAAATATATCATTTCAAAAATGTCCTTATGTCCAAAAGCAATATTCTAATTGTTTCAACTCATCACCTTTTCTCAATGAGTGCAGACATTTTGGCTTAAAAAAACTTTATTTTGTTACAAATAAGGCATCTTGTAATTTTCTCACTACTTACGTTTAAATCAACAGCTCTTTGACATAAACTCATTTGAAGACTGACACAAGTTGAAGCTATTATAATATCATGGTTTGTTTCGAAGTGGATGGCCAATTGGGGTTGTGCAACACAGTTGTAGTTCGAATAAAACGTGAATTTACGGCTTCTGCAGTTCCATGCCTAATAGGATTTCTCTGTGGTGTCTCAAGTTGAATTCTTGAAGGCAACTTGCGTTCAGAGTTTTATTTTTAATAAAACCAGCTAGACATCCAAAAGTTGAATAGTGATAAAACTGTGATTTTTGAAAACGACATGTCTGGGTAAAAGGGTGAATTTTCATAAAAGAAAATGAGTTTTGATCCATTATTATAGCGTATTTATTTTTTGAAAGGGTTATTGGGCAAAGAAATGCTTGCTGACATGGTATAAACCTTAGGTGATCAATGTAATTCGTATGCTACTATGCGTTGTGGAATTTAAAAAAGGACGGTCACATGTCAAGGATGAGCACCGTTCTGGAAGACCATTTTCTGTGACCACCCAAGAAAATATTGATTCTGTCCATAAAATGATCTTAGAACATAATTAAGTTTAAACGTATAGCATTCTTATTAATGTGTGTTTCACGTTATTTATCACGAGGAAATGAGAAAGCTTTCAGCAAAATCGATTCCGAAATGCTTGAACGCTGATCAGAAGCGCGCTCGTTTGACAATATCGAGGGAAATGTGCCACTGTTTTGCAGAAACTCCTCAAACTTTTTAGGCTGCCTTGCCACTATGGACGAAATATGAGTCAATCACTATAATCTAGAGACTAAAGATCGATCGAGTGGAAGCATTCCTGTTCATGCTCGTTGTTCTGTCACTTTTAAATTCAAATGTCGCGCGCTACACTGACATAGAGTAAGTGTTACTAATGGTTTCCGCCAGAAGACCAGAGAGGGGGAAGAAGAATGAGAGAAGGGAGAGACGCTTGCATCCCTCTGCCACTTGTTTTTGAGTCCTTGAAGAGGCAAGAGGTCTCGAGAAAGCGAATTGTTTTCAACCCCTTGAAGAGACACGAGGTCTCTAAATATCCATTTTGTTTGTAAGTCCTTTTTGGGAGACACGAGGTCCCTAGAGGTGTTGTGTGTGAATACAGAAAAACGAAGCTTATGTTCCTGCATTATTGGAGAATAAAGGTAGGTAACTTTGCTTATTGTCAGTGCCCTATTTGTTCTGTTTTTTTTTGTTATTCACCATAAAATAAATACACGTGGTATTTACATTTGGTCCTTCGAGCCGGATTTTTATAGTTGTTTTGTTTTGTTATTAGTTGATACAGTCCATTTTTTGAAGTAATTTTACTTGTTTCCTTTAGTCTAGTAAATTTGTAATTGTTTATTGCCGTGTTGAGTCATTTAATTTCAAGGTGACGTTATTGCTTGTATATAACTAGGTACATACTCGAATTGCATATTGTTGAAATCACGTTTGCATATTGTTTAAATCGCGTTTAGGAATTTTTTGCGTTGAACAATGGAGTTGATTCAGCTAAAAAATAAGCGCGAAAGCGTTTATAGACGAGTAGAAGCCATATTGCACGTGGCTCAACAGGTCAAAATAGACGCAGTAGTGGATTTAGATAGGTTGAATAGATTTGAGGTTCGTTTTGAGGCGTTGAATGAGTTGGTCAATCTATTTGATTCATTGCATTTGGACATCGTGTCGGTAGTTGATCGATCAGAGTTGGAGAGCGAGCATGAAATGCAGAACAAATTCGATGAACTGCAATACTCTATAAAAACTATCTATCGAGAACTGAGAGGTTATGCAAATAAAGCCGCTGAGAATCAAGCTCGATCCGTTTTTCACGGTAGTTCGAAATCGAGTCGAGCATCGAGTAAGTCGCGGTGTTCTGTCAAATCATCGAACGCTCGATCTCTCAGTGAAAAGGAAGTAACGAACGCAAACGCGATTATGTCAACTTCAAATTTAAACAGACATTTGAGGTTACCGAAAATCGAAATGCCAAAATTCGATGGAAATTGGAAAAACTGGCCAACCTTTTATGATCTGTTTAAAACAATGATTCATGAGAACGAATCATTGTCAGATATTGAAAAGTTCCAATATTTGAGTGCTTCGTTAGTGAAGGATGCAGCTGGCCTAATCAAGAATTTACCGCTAACGGGAAGCAATTATGGGATTGCATTCAAGTCTCTGGTCTCAAGGTATCACAATACCCGGGTTTTGTTGACCAATTATTGGCAGGGTATTGTACAGGCCCCCAAAGCAAATAGTGAATCTGCTTCTTCCCTACGAACGTTGTTGTCTGTATTCAGTGAAAATTTGGAAGCGTTGAAGCAGTTTGAACATGACATGTGGGATTTCACTAAATTCAACATGTTGCTGCAAAAGGTGGATATGAGTCTTAAGCAAAAATTTGAGCTTGAGTTTTGCGAATCGGACATTCCCAGTTTTAGTAGTTTATGTGGATTCTTGGAAAAGCAGTGTAAAGCAATGGAGACAACTGCCTTAACTTCCAATTATGTGACTAATAGAAGGCAGCATGTTTCAGCAACCACTGCTAGGCCCGCTTCGTCCTTTGTTACCAGCACAAAGCTTGTATGTGCTTATTGTAAGGAGGAGCACCCCATGCTCAAGTGTGATGGATTTCTATCTTTATCCTCTCATAAACGGTATACGTTCGCAAAAAAGAATAATCTTTGTTTTAACTGTTTATCAAACTCGCATGCCAGCAGGGAGTGCAAGTCATCAAGTTGTCGTGTATGTAATAAACACCATCATACATTATTGCACTTCCCAAAAGCACCGGCATCGGGAGATGAGAGTGACTCAAACAAGCCACCTGTGGAAGAGCCACAAGGTGCAGAGCAATTGCGTGTGTTGGCAAGTGTGGTAAAAAGGGAACAGTCCGTGTTACTGGCAACTATAATGCTATTAGTACGAGATAAAAATGGAAAGGTTAGGAGATGTCGAGCTCTCCTGGATTGTGCGAGTGAGGCTAATTTCATTTCGCAGCAGTGTGTTGAAAAATTGGGGCTCAACACCTCATCTCGTTCAGTGATGGTTCAAGGCTTGAACCAAATGAGCTCGCTTGCTAGCCAAGGCACTCTCAAATGTCGAGTAGAGTCCATTTATGAGCCAACAAAGTTAGAGTTGGACATGATTGTGATTCCGAACATTTGTTCCAAGATCCCTTCTGCTGAAATTGAGCAGTGCCACTGGCAACATATTCAGAACTTAGAGTTGGCAGATTCAGAGTTTGGTATACCAGGGGACATTGAAATTTTTTTGGGTACTGACGTTTATGCTCATGTGGTTAGACCTGGAATAAAGAGAGGGCCTCGAGGTGCACCAGTGGCCATCAATACTGTTTTTGGTTGGGTGCTTATGGGCAGTGTAGAACAGTCAAAGTCTCATTCTGTTGTGAATAGTTTATGCACGTTGGTCGACTTGGATCATACCTTGAAACAGTTTTGGAGCTTGGAACAGGTACCACAAGGTTTAGTTATGTCTCCGGAAGATAAAAAATGTGAGGAAATCTTCAAGAAGACTCAGCACCGAAATAGTGCTGGGAGATATATTTTAAATATGCCCTTTCGTGAGGGTACTCCGTGTTTGGGAGAATCTTTCAGTGTTGCATTGAGGCGGTTTTACTCCCTGGAAGCACGTCTTAGTAGGGATCCAGCGTTGCACAAGTCCTATTCGGAGTTTATCAGGGATTATTATGAGTCTGGCCATATGTCTCTGGTATCAGATGTAGCTGTGGAACCATCTGATGCATACTATATTCCCCATCATTGTGTGTTGCGTCCTCACAGCCTTTCGACCAAACTGCGGGTGGTATTTGATGCTAGTTCCAAAAGTACGAATGGTGTATCTCTGAACGATACGTTGTTAGTGGGAGCGAAGTTGCAGACAGATATTGCCACTGTGTTGTTGAAATTTCGCTCAAACAAAATTGCATTTACTGCTGACATTCGGCAAATGTATCGACAAATTTTGGTTGTAGATAATCATAGGGATTATCAAAGAATTCTCTGGAGGTTCTCAAAGGGGGAACCTGTACAGAAATATCGCCTTAATACTGTCACATATGGGGTCTCCTCAAGCCCACACATGGCAATCCGAACAATGATGCAGCTTTGTGATGATGAGGAATCATCTTTTCCATTGGCAGCAAAGCTAGTTCGGTCCGATCTCTATGTGGATGATGTAGTCAGTGGAGTCGACTCATTGTCAGAGGCTTTTGAGTTGCAACGGCAATTGATTGGGTTGTTTGCTAAGGGGGGTTTTGAATTGAAGAAGTGGGCCAGCAATAATTCGAAACTGTTGTCCACAGTATCAGATGATAGTCAGCAACCTCGATCGTTAGATTTAAATGATCCATCAGTGTTGAAAATTTTAGGATTGCAGTGGTGTCCCATAGGTGATACATTCTCTTTTAATGTTGAACCTATTGATCGTCCGTGCACAAAACGAAATCTTCTTTCGGAATTGGCAAGAATTTATGACCCCCTGGGTTTTTTGTCTCCTGTTACCCTGTTGGCAAAATATCTTATGCAGTGCTTGTGGGAGCAAAAAGTGGGATGGGATGATAAGCCCTCAAAGGATATTGTTGGTCAGTGGTCTCAGTATAAATCACAACTCAGTGCGCTAGCAGGTTTATCAATTCCCAGAGGCGTAAAACACGATAATATCATCAGTACAGAATTCCATGGGTTCTGTGATGCATCGGAGCGAGGGTATGCTGCAGTTGTTTACTTAAGACAAGTATCAGAGGAGGGTCAAGTTTGGATCAATTTTCTGTGTGCCAAGTCCAAGGTATCACCTTTAAAAAGAATATCGATTCCACGTCTCGAATTGTGTGGGTGTTTATTGTTGGCAAAGCTTCTGGAATTTGTGTGTCGGGTGTATGAAGGTCGTTTTGAGTTTAACTCTATGTATGCTTGGTCAGACTCTATGGTGGCACTTGCCTGGATAAAATCATCTTCCAATAGGTGGAAGACCTTTATTGGGAATCGAGTAGCAAGCATACAAGAGAAGATTCCTCCAGAGTCATGGCATCACGTAAGTGGACAAGAAAACCCAGCTGATTGTGCATCGAGAGGCATGTTACCTTCTGGGTTTTGTGAGCATCCACTATGGTGGGCGGGACCCGCCTGGCTAAAATTGGCAAGAGAAAATTGGCCCAAGTCGTTGCGTTTTGAGCCGCCAGAAGAGTGCCTGGCGGAGCAACGAACTCTCCCCGTACTAGTTACTTTGGCAAATGAGGAGTGCGCTCAGTCAAGACTCATTTGCGAAGGGTGATCGGTTTGCAAATTCTGACCTTTGAGGAAATGTCCACGTTGCTTGCTCAAGTGGAATCAGTTTTGAATTCTCGACCATTGTGTAGTGCGAGTACTGATCCAAATGATCTGTTAGCCCTATCCCCAGGACATTTTCTTACAATGGAACCGTTAGGTGCTCCTCCTGATGCTGATTTGACTTTGTTAAGTATGAATCGCTTGTCACGCTGGCAGCTGGTGCAAAGGATCCACCAGGACTTTTGGCGCCGCTGGAAGAACGAATACCTGCATACACTGCAGCAGCGTGGTAAGTGGGATACTGTGCAAACGTCCCCCCCGATCGGAGCTTTAGTTGTGATTAAAGATGAGACTTCGTCACCTCTTGTTTGGAAGCTCGGACGCATTATGCAACTATACCCAGGCCGTGATGGTATAGCTCGGGTAGCTCAAGTTCGCACTAGTAGTGGCACTTTTGATAGGCCTCTGACGAAGTTATGTCTGTTGCCATCGCAGTAATACGTCTGCCTTGAAATTTTTTTGTACAGTTAATTATAAATCCAATAGCTTCAGTTTTTTGTTTTTTGTGCTTATTGTAAATTTTTGTTTTGTTTGTTTATTTGAGAAACAATATAATTATGAAAATAAATCCTTATTTTGGTGGGCGGAATGTTCATGCTCGTTGTTCTGTCACTTTTAAATTCAAATGTCGCGCGCTACACTGACATAGAGTAAGTGTTACTAATGGTTTCCGCCAGAAGACCAGAGAGGGGGAAGAAGAATGAGAGAAGGGAGAGACGCTTGCATCCCTCTGCCACTTGTTTTTGAGTCCTTGAAGAGGCAAGAGGTCTCGAGAAAGCGAATTGTTTTCAACCCCTTGAAGAGACACGAGGTCTCTAAATATCCATTTTGTTTGTAAGTCCTTTTTGGGAGACACGAGGTCCCTAGAGGTGTTGTGTGTGAATACAGAAAAACGAAGCTTATGTTCCTGCATTATTGGAGAATAAAGGTAGGTAACTTTGCTTATTGTCAGTGCCCTATTTGTTCTGTTTTTTTTTGTTATTCACCATAAAATAAATACACGTGGTATTTACAATTCCGGTTATCTACCACCCAACAAAATTCGTGTTCAAAAAGTCCCCTGCAAGGTTCTTGCTTCATTCTTCTAGAACAAACATTGGATAACTGCAAAATTTTCTGGAACATGGTAAAATGGTCACGGAAGCATACTATAGTGATTTGCTAACTAAACTGCGCGAGAAAATTGTGGAAAAACGTCACACAACGAAGTCACATGTGCCATTGAGGAGTGGTTTGAAGACTGTGGCGGTGGTTCCGACCGCAGTGTTTCCGTCAACACTACTCTATGTTTCTCTTGACAGCTAAACGTTGCGTTACGTTATTCGACAGCAAGCTGTCACGAACTACGCATATAAGATACACCAGGCGACCTCTCTCTCTCTCTCTCTCCTCGCTACCAACCGACACAGGAAGATACGTCTCTCCACGCTCGGTCAGTTATCTGTTATGTACTGTTGTGATTGTTTTATAGTTAAATGTGTCATATAGTTTATTCAGTTAGTGAAATAATAAAGTATATTAAATGTTTACGTATGGATTTAATATCAACAAGTGCAATTAACTTCCATATTGGTGACCCCGTGCCGCAAGCCGAAGATGCCCAGCTTGATGTTCCAGCCGACGTCGCCTAACTTCCACGCACGTGCTCATGCCTACAGAAAACGAATATCTAAACAGGTCAGTGTTTTCTAATTTAAAAATTATCTGATTTTTTTCACAATGGCCGAAGATTCTTCAAGCAGCAATATCATGGCAAGGGTTGCAATAAAATTACCTCCTATATGGAGACGTAACGTGAAAGTCCAACACCTAGTGAAACTGAAAGTGACAGTGAAAGTCCAACACCTAGTGAAACTGAAAGTGACAGTGAAGTTCCCGTTCCCGTTCAAACTACACGCCATGGACGTAGAGTTCGATTTCCACGAAGATACTTGAACTAATAGCGTTGCCACTGAGAGGGGAGTATGTGTCGGTGGTTCCGACCGCAGTGTTTCCGTCAACACTACTCTATGTTTCTCTTGACAGCTAAACGTTGCGTTACGTTATTCGACAGCAAGCTGTCACGAACTACGCATATAAGATACACCAGGCGACCTCTCTCTCTCTCTCTCCTCGCTACCAACCGACACAGGAAGATACGTCTCTCCACGCTCGGTCAGTTATCTGTTATGTACTGTTGTGATTGTTTTATAGTTAAATGTATCATATAGTTTATTCAGTTAGTGAAATAATAAAGTATATTAAATGTTTACGTATGGATTTAATATCAACAAGTGCAATTAACTTCCATAAAGACTAAGATAAAAAAAAATTAAAAAGGTTAGAATTGGTTGGAGGAAATTATGTTGAATAAATGACTTTTTTTTCAATTATTGCGATCTATATTGTAGGTTAAGTACTTTTCAATACCTAGTGAAAATATGAAAACGAACAAAAAGCGAAAAAACAAATTTAAAAAAATGCAAATTATTCTACACTCTTTTTTTGTCAGACTACATAATATAATACTTACACTATATACTGAGGTAGTTTGGGATCCATATATATATACATATGGTCATAACGTAGGGTTTCATCAAACAAATGGAGGAAAGCTTTGCCTTGTGAGGTTGTATTTCTATCTGCGATGGCGATCTCATACAGCTATAAGTGAAGACATACAAATCGTAAGATTCATTTATAAAATTGTTATTGGTTTTGAATTATATTTATATTATTCTCGATTAAACATTTTCATAAAATTAATTTTCATCTAAATTACCACATGTGTAACCCTAAATGATACCGATGAAAATAAATGGAATAACATACTCTCAGGTAGAAGCGACCTAGGAGGCAAGGACTGGTTTCAGCTCTATTAGGCCTGGTCAGTTTGTCATATTTCTAACAGCTATACACCATATCATTTCATGTCCAAATAAAACCTTACTTTTCTGGTCTATAGCAAAAATAATAGGGCAACACTTCTCCACTGGATGTATTTTCCACCTAAGCTTTAATTTAAAGAACAAATACAAGATACCAAGAATAAGTGGTTTCAGATAACCCAAGATACGTATTAATCAGGTGATAATGTCTTATCATCGGCAATCTTCATTTTATCACTGACGGATGCAAATAAAAGGCGGCCGAGAATTGAAGGAAAATTCGTTATTTCCGAGCATTCATCGAGCACATCGACAATAGCAAGCAGTAGTCCGACCCGTCCATGCGCCAGCCAAGTCTCTAGGCGAGTTTGCCCTGCTATTTTAACGCAGTGTGGTAAATGATTTGCCGGCTACTACAACAGATGTTGGCTCCTGGATTTAATAGCATGGTACGATCTAGCTTAGTCTAAACTGCATGCCCCAGCTGTTGATTCCTGGGCGTAAGCGTCGAAGATTAAACCACACCGCCGCCCCTTTTTCCTATTGACCGACCAGGGTGCCTATGAACGGCGCTGATTCCCAATCGTAACCCACTGGTCTGGCCAAACGGCCAAAGTTGTTTAGTACCTGATGCTGAGTCTTGCGTGCTAAACAAGGGAAGCTAATTCCACTTGACCCCCTTCGCTCACCCCACAGAAAGGCAACCGAAAGCACACAGTGGCCTGGCTAGGCTGTAACCTGAGAACTCTGAAGAAACAACCTTGCAACTTTCGAAAGATACAATAATCGCAGCAGCATCGAAAAAAAGCCGATTTATTTGCACAAGTATTTACTTTTAAGTCTATGCTTGATCCACAAAAAAGCGCCCTCAAACTATTTTCAGATATCGTAAAGTCAAGCATATATTGGGAAAATTGTACAACAAAAATGCATAGCACCCAATGGAATTCCAGCAATAGTTTTTAAAAGATGTGCTACCAAACGACTCCAATTTAATGTTGCCTCTCCTCAATGTCCTATACCCATAGGATGGATAATTGTCAATATGACATTCATCAAAACATATCCAGGAGTGATATTCTCACAAACCTACATCACTCAGATTTGGATCTCTGTTCTTGAAAAATATTATGGTAAAGGGCCAGATCTGCTGAATAAGGAAGTTGTTTAAGTAATTCTAACCCTAGATCATAAATGTTTGTATAACATTACGTGATTTGTGTGCAGCGTCATCGTCTTGTAAAAAACACGTTTGGGTAGCTTTTCCAGCCTTATTACCTATTGTTTTCTTGAAAAATGGCTACTAACGTGGAATATAATAATTTCCAGTTATTATTAAACCTTTATTCAGAAAGTCAAAGTGATTCCTTTGGCGATCCCAAAGACTTAATCAAAAACTTTTCCAGAAAATCTTTTAACACAGAGCTTCTTAGACCTTGGAAAACTGGAATATCTCAATTTCATTGATTGGTGTTTTGTCTCTGGATAATAGAAAAGTGCCCAAATTTTATTAAGAGTAAAAACACTCTTCGAGAAGTCAGCATTTTGTTCAAACTGTATACAAATCGCGATGGTTCTATTCTAGCTTACTTTTGATCAATATTCACATATTTGGGGATACATTTTGCAGAATATTTTTCCAAGTCCAAATCGACGTAAACTATAGATAAACGCGATCATAATATATTACCAGGGCCTCAGATATCCGTAAAACTCCGGTCTGATAATATCATGCAATAAACTGCACCGATATCTTTGGGGACAGAAACATCAAAATCAGCCACTCCGGTCGGTTTTCATCTTTATGGAAGTTTTACCTCTTTTTAAGTAGGCAATCCAATTTTTACCATCACATATGATGTACTCTGATCCCGAGATGTGTTAATATATCTTCATAAAGGCTTTTACCTATTAATCCAATGCAAATACAGATACTTGATGGCTCGATACGCCATTTTTTTTGATAATTACTATTTTGGTGAACATAATTTTTTAAAACCTTATTGCGCAATTTAGTATGCTTTGAGTTGTTGATTGTTGCTATGGTATCGCAATACTTTGCCTACGCAAACGGTTAAGGCTAACTAGATTTTTAATACACCCTTGTACTACAACCAAAAGAAATATGTACGGTTTTTATTTATCAGGTTAACTTGTAAAAGTGAAAAAAGGAAACAATACTTACTCTTACTCCCATATCATACGGAATGATGGAATCATCTTTGGCGTGTAATATCATAATGGGACAGTTAACGTCAACGATATATCTAGCTGGATTTAAATTCAGCCCGTTATCTATCATGGGATCTATTAAAGTGGTTTTGTACCAGGGCAACCAAGAATACAGCTAAAACAAAATTATTAGGTTTAGCGAAAGCAACGGAGAGAAGTACATATTTGAACAATTGAATGTTTGCATCGTATGCTATTACTACATGTAATCAAACAGCTTTCTCAAATATATTTTATTTGTTGCAAGAGAAAATAATACATAACAAATTTGTGAGATAAGACAGTAGGTACAATTAGCTGCAAAATATGCTAAATACAATAAAAATAAAACTTTTAAACCACGAGGAAGTTTTTTTGGTGGCAGTTATCATTGAAAGTAAAAACATTATCTGTTACTACATACTCTATCTAAAACACTCACATGTATAAACTACTTACGACACACGTTACTCGAAAGCAGGAAACAGCAATGCCATCGTGTGCCATTAGCAGAACCTTTTCCAATTCCTTTATTAATATTGCCAGTTTTCCAGACTGGGGCAATCTCTCGATGGCCCATCCGGGATCGAATGTAAACCTCTCACGAAACTCTGTGACGCCTAGCAACCTACGTCACAAAGGCGCCCGGAAGGAATGTTAAAGATAATTTCTTATAGTCTATATCGGTAGTGCTTGATCGAAGATGACATGAAAACAATATGCACATCATGCAACAATAACAATTAGCATGAGGTTTTCATTGAAAACCTTCCATACAAGAAAACAAAATAACAAAAAAGCTATTTCAACATCTAGATTGTCAAAATACCATGTGTGACTATTGCTATTTATTAAAGATAACGTTTATAACACCTCGAGACTTGGACGATTTAATTTTTTTAAATACGGGAAGGATGTAATAAAATTAATCCAACAATGGTACAGAATGATCAAAGTAGAGTAATAAGAAATGCGCGGATGTATTTGAGAAGTCATAGGAATCACTCTGAACATCTATGATGATTAGCTCAATGTATTAAGAAATACTGGTTATCAATTTTAAGACTCCTTCAAGATTATTTTTTATTGGCCTCCTCATGTTCTACTACGTCAACGTCAACTGTATGTATTATTTAGCTATTTTATATACCAATTATAATTCAATAAAAACATGAAATTTACTTTTCAATTGTAGATGTAGTGAAACGTACTTTTAATGTCTGCCTACATTATGAAACTCATGATACAGGATCGTATAAAGGGCCCAATTCAAAAAACACTGATGATGAATTTTTCGGTACTGAAACGTCGGAAAACATATATTTCTGATACACGATTTAATTTATAATGAAATTGCCTTTCACAAAGTGATATACAGAAATCCAGGTCGATATTTAAAAAAATGGAGTTGGCATTGATATTTCAAACATCAAACGTTATTCTGAGAAATGGATGAGCCTATGTTATAGAGACCAAAATATTAAAGAAATTATCTATTGTACTTTTTTTATCAGACTGATAGTTTTTGAAATATTATCAATTGAAAATTTTGGAGATTTTTACATTTTCCCTCATATCTCGAAAAAGTAAAACCAATTTGGCAATGATGTAAACGTTATATTAAAAGGCTTAAAAAATGACAATTTGTTCCCAATTCAATCGACCTCAAAACTCTTACCGTTTTGGAGATAGCAATAGTCAATGGTATTGTATAACAAAAATATTTTTTGAAGAATTTTTTTATGAAAATGCCCTAACGTAGCATCGGTTTTTTTATTTATTGTTGTCATGAATGCGTGTAAATCAATTAAATTTTCTCCTGCATGACGATGCCGTACAAGGGCAAAACCGATTGCACGGAAGGAAACGAGCACCCGTGAAATCACAGAAGTCTCTATATCTGTATTTAGTAAGGAACAGTTTCACCAAGCAAGGGCAACAACAATAAAAGAATGGAGAAAAATGACAAAGACAAGTTGTACCGATAGAGAGACGAATAGATGTGTGCTGGAAGAGATGAGGTAAGAAAGATGCTTGCTGAAACAAATTAAGAGAAGGAAGGCAACATTTTTTGGACGCATCCTGATCGAGACATAATAACTTTCTGGCTACATTATTTAACGGACACATACCAAGAGTGAGACTTCTGAAAAACCTGGCCCAATTGATGAGATGCGGAAACTACAAAAATGAAAACGGCTACTGGGAATACAGTCCTGGTTGCGTCGACAAGGCGACATCCGCTTTAAACTATGATGAGTGATTGGATACAAAAAAGTGTTTTCCACTTTTCACCTAGTTTTTGTCTATTTAAGATATTATTTCAAATATGCTACGACAAAAATGGTTCTGGAAGTCATAAAACATCAAAGACGAATTTTTAAACATAAACATCCAATTAATATTAGATTATCAGCTTACTTTCACAATAGGATGTCTTTCCATTACATCTATTACTGAAGTAAATGGAGCTTCTAAAATTAAACCCGAGGGTATTTGGTTCTGTTCCTTTAATTTGGATATTACTTCTGTACCAATACCAGTACCCAAGGAATGACCCCAAATAAATATTTGTGATTCTGTTCTACTTCTTAACCATTTGTATACGGAACTAATATCATTCGCCATGCCATCTTTGGTCATTAGTGCTTTTGAGGAATCTCCATAACCTAAACAGAAATAATTAAAGAATATCGGGATTTATTCACTTAAGCTGTAAAATCTCCAATAAAATTAAATTTAGTTGATTGAATCTTAAAATTATTTTGTTCACACCAGTGATTTGGGTCAGAAAAACAGTTTATTTGGTAAATTATTTTAAAACTGAAAATTAAAAAATTAGCTAAAAAAGTATAATCACTGCTTTAAAGTATTTTTCCCCTTAGGGCTCGTCCGCGTCTTTGCCGCGCCGATAGCTTTGCAGCCTTTGGCTAGTTGTGCAGGCCGTTTGTCTTTTCTACTCCACACATTCCAAAATCACTGTGTCTTGAACTAGTCTGCACAGCAAGGGTGCGCTCTATCTCCGGTCTAGGCTGTCCGTAGATCAGTTGTCTTTTGCAGTCCAGAGCTTTACACACGCACAAGATGTGCTGGGCTGATTCCTCCCCTCGCCGCGGAGTCTGCATGCCAGGTCCCCTCGAACCATTTTATGCAGATGTTTCTTGACAGCCATGTATCTCGTTATGTTCCTGAGCTGTTCTCTGCTAAGATTTAGCAGCTCCACAGCTCTCTTTGAACTGGATTCCTCAATTACTACTTCCCATGCCTGTGCCCTGGAGAGTCTGGCCAGTACACCTTATATTCGTTTCTGACCCAGATTTAATGGAACCCCTGGCAGTGCTCTTCGACACGCCCAGGGCCGGTTCTGGTCCCATAAATGGTTCTGCTGACCCTCTCTTCGCGAGATTGTCAGCTTCTTCATTGCCTTTGATCCCCGAGGCACCCGGCACCCAGATGAGGGTGACCTCATTCCTCCCAGCCAGGTCGCTTGTGTCGTCTCGGCATTCAGTTACCAGCCTGAAATTTACCCGTGGACTACTTAGGGCCTTAAGGGCTGTCTGTGGCAATGGGGATCCGCTTGTTGGTGTAGCCCCTCCTTTTGTTCTCTCGCACACAGTGCAAGATGGTGTACATTTCGGCCTGAAAGACCGTTTGCATGAGCTCCCTGAAATACTGTGACTTACCCTCGGTCATTTCGAATAAACGCCTGCCCCCGTCCCACGTTCCCCGCAGAAGCCGTCCGTGAACCAGACGAGCGCGTCCTGTGGTAGGCCCGGAGTCTCCACCCGCCATGCCTCACGGTCTGGGATTTCCACTGTAAACTTGTTTTCCCTGCAGATTCGCGGGCTCGCGAAGTCTGACCTCATTTCAAGCATGGGCTCCTTCACGATCTCCTGAATGTTGCAGTGGCCCCTGCAGCCTGGGTTGATCTTCAGTCTATTATTGCAGGCTAGTCTGTATACTCCTAGCCTGGCCTCCCCCATGATAACTAAGTGTAGGGGAGGCAGATCCAGAAACACCTCCATGGCGGCTGTTGGGGTTGAAGTCATGGCCCCTGTGATGCCCCTGGATCTTGCCTAGTTTTTATTTGGCACTGGATTGTGTCACCTTAGGCCACCAGAAGACCAGTGCCGCGTTTGTTAACGATTGTCTGACCACCCTGGTGTACAGCCAGTGGCCCATACTAGGTATTAGTCCCCACGTTTTTCCATATAGCCGCCTAGTGACGGTTAGGGTCATAACTGCCTTACGCAGTATTTTTTTAACGTGACCATTTCAGGTTAGCTTAGAGTCCAATACGACCCCAAGATATTTTACCTCCCTGGCCATTGGGATGTTTCTACCATATAGAGTGAAAGTTTTGTGCTCTTCCTCCTCCTCCTAAATGGTATGACGGTTGCTTTCTCGGGGCGCACCCTGAGTCCTTGGCCAACCGTAACTTTAAAGTGTTACTATCAAGGGAAGGTGACAATTATTGCCTAGCAAACAACATATTGGCGGAGTGGCTTCAGCAAATTTCTTGAGTATTTAATATATTAAAATAAAAGTACCTATCTACTTATTGACATAAAAATATAATTTAAAATTCATTGGAAAAAAATCATTGAAACTGTTTGTACTACCTTCTAATAAATGTATATGATTGAAAAATAACTTCCAGGAAATGCAAGTTTGTAAAAACACTGTACATTTTTAATCCTATATAAGTTGTACTAGCATGCAATCTGAAAATGGATCACACGGAATGCAATGTGAAGGTGCGTCTCTGTATAATATCTAGAAATCGAAAATAAAATCGCATTCCTTCAACACTGAAATAAAACTGGTAACAATGTAAACAAATTATTGAAATTGCCACCACAATGGGATCGTGTGTTGACATGACATATAACATTAAATACTCAAATGAATTACTCCATAAGATATATGAATCCATTTTCAAAATTTTAATATTTGATTCCTCTCCAAAGATATTGCGCTTTTTTTATTCCAAGGCACCAGGCAATGCGTCCAAATCGCCCGACACCCAATCAAATCAGCTGAGTTACAATGTGTTTAAATGTGTACCGAATCCACCTGAATCCTGAAACGATTTAAAAACTTACAGAAAAGTAGTGGGTAAGTTCTCTATGTACAAAACTGAAACATTTACCTACATCTAGCACAGTAAATAGCGGTGTTTTGAGCGTTTGTTGCACTTATTATCAAAGAAAAACAGATGTGTATGAGTCTTTTAAACTAATTACTGTCGATCAGCGTGTGGTGTTTTTCAGTTTTAAGACTTGGTGTCATATTATAAAGAAGTGCTACTTTATACCTACTGAGATATTACTTTTGGCTACCGTTTTGACATGTATCCTCACTTAAACATTGTTGTTATCTCATATAGTTATTAAAATAAAATAAAAAATGCAACTATAAAATAACCCATGCTGGGCCATAAAGATATGCGATTCTAAAAATACAATTACGTTCAAATGGGATGCGTTAAGAATTTTTTAGAATGGCGATTGTTGCATAATTCTTAAACGTTTATGTCGCGTTGAGTTCGGATTGTATGACTCAAAGCAGCGTGCTAGTGAAACTGTAATTAGGTTGTCAGCCAGAACGTTCAAGGCTACATGTTTTACCCCCAATAAGAAGCCCAAGGTCAATTAGAACCGATGAAGCAGTTAATGAACTTGGAACTTCTGTATGGCGAAATGCCGGATTATCAACTCACAAGAGATCAGCTGCCTTTGCTGTCTCGCGAACATCTTTGCGACGTGTTTAGAAGAAAGGTTTTAAATTGTAGTCTTATAAGATTCAATGACGGCTTGTTTTTGTAGGAACAATGTTTTAGCACTTTCGAAGTTTCGACAACATTTTCTTTTCTGACGAAGCCCATTTTCCTTTAAATGGGCACGTCGATAAACAAAATTGCCGGTACTGGGCCTCGAGAAATCCTAAATCGAAACATCGAAAGCCTCCACATTCATCAAAAGTCCTATTTCAGCCGGTGGAATCATTGACTCTTATTTTTTTAGATGCGCACGGTGTGACACCAACCTTAAGCTCTAACCGCTACCTAAGAATGTTACGGGATTTTTTTATTGGTTCAAGAATGTGAAGCCTAGAACAACAACCGGACATTGTTTTAAAAAGATAGCGCGACATGCGACCCGTCTAACGTTTATTTGCTGCCGTAAATGAAATGTTTGCCGGTAAAGTCGGATAGCGTAGAACGGATATTCCATGTCCTCCCGGGAGTCCTGACCTCACTTGCCTTGACTTTTTTTCTCCGGAGATAGAAAATCGGACTTACAGCAACAAACCAGTCATGATAGCCTAGTTGAAAATCAATATTCGACCAGAAAGTGCTGCTATTTCACGCACATTGTGCAAGCGAGTTTTCAGAAATTTGAGATTGAGATTTGAAGAGTGTTTGCGACCTGATGGTGCACACCTGACTAATGATATTTTAAAGAAATAGTTTTCCCGGGTGTTTATATCAATGCCGATAAAAAACATTAAATACTATTTGTGTTTTTTCTTTTATAAATTTTTCAAATCCGCACATCTTTATAGCCCACCCAGTATAATATTTTTCATAATAGGTATAAAACATCAAGTTTTAAGAGATATAACTAAATTTACCTTATTTTAAATTTATTGGCCCAAGTTAGCGAGAACGTTAATATTCCTGTTATTCAAAATTCACACATTTTTGAACATAGAAAATACGGATATACAGTTTTTTAGTACTATCAAATTATGCGATAAAAACATTTATTATACGACCCCATTACCTTTGACTTTTTAATTCTAAGGAAATCTCTTACTTTTTTTAGATGCAAAGTTACCATTAGCTTTTTAAATAATTATTTATTGTCTATGGCATCTTAGGTCATTAGTACAGTACCATACGATCTATTTATTCTATCCAATTTTATCCAGATAAGGTTAACTCTTTGTTGGTCCGTGCGGAAATCGAACTCGGGACCCGTCTTTTGTAAGCTGATATCTAACAACCTGCGGCACTAGTGCACCTTGCCGCTAGCTTTAAGTATTCTCTACGCTGATATTTTGTGTTTTTCAAACGGTTAAAAAATATATATGCGCCGGAATTTTCCAAGCAATTAACACGGTAATTGTACACTATGTAGTATTATCACTGCGCATATTAAAGACACGCCAGATTTATAATGAGTCGAAGAGGTTTAATAGAATATTACGCTGCATATTGTACGACCCATTTGATGAACACCTGTATAATATATCTATGTTTCCATTGATTAATTATTGGTATACTTTCACAAAATGTAAAGCGATTTCAAAGCTTAAGCTTAACACAAAACAAATTCAATTTGTATACAAAGAAATAGATTTCGATCAGTACAATTAGCAATCTACTTAATTAGAGTTTACATTTTGAATTAACATTACTATTATCATATTTGATGCGGACCGAATTAATTAGGGCAGACTTATTAACTAAATTAAATTTTAGAAAAGATCAAACCTCGATAGTCACAGGCGATAATAAGGAAATATTTTCTCAGTTTCAAATACAAGTTGACGCCACCAGTTCTATCATGACCATTCCCATGAAGAAAAATTAAAATACTGATGCGTTTTTCTGATAAGAGTCCTTCATAGTTATACATGTCATTTGGAATGTAATCACTTAATATGTATTCAGGTAATATCTCCCATATTCCCAATGATATATTTTTCCCTGGATTTACTTTCAAATGAAAATTTTTTACTCCATTCAAACCAAAATAGTCGAAATCGGAATAGTTCTGAGTTTCGTTTATTAACCCTAAAACATAAAGATAATTATCAGTTTTTAACAAATAAATACAAAATAATCAATTCTGTTTTCGCATAATCACACAATCTGATCAGTTATTATAATTGAATACAAAACCGAAAAGCATCTTTTGAAGCTGATCCCTACATGAATTATTATTATAATTATAATTGTAAATTATAAATGTAAATATTTCCAAAACTAGAGTCTTTGGGTATAGTAAATGTTATACAAAAGTAGAAGCAGGGGGCCCTTCACTTCTGAAAAAAATACAGACCGTTCTATTTGAAAAAATTGAGTTAGGGTAGTTTGAATGTTTTCACATTCAGCCATTATTTGAAAGCATCTCGATTTTATTTTGAGATAAAGAAACTAAAACTACAAGTTTTTTATCTCTTGAAATTTCCCCGAATCTTGAGTCGTTAACACGATAAACAATAAAAACATTTTTATCAAACGTCCATTTATTATACAAAAAAATACAAAAACTGTTGAAAATGGCCACCTCCAGCTCGGATGCCGGAATCCCATCGTCTCCTCATTGACTGGAGAACTCTCTCAAAAACACCAGGGTCAAATCTAATTGAGTTACACGCAGCAATGATTCGATTTCTTAGGTTCTCCACATTTTCCGGTGGAGTAGTGTAAACCAAGAACTTCTGGTGACCCCAGAGGAAAAAATCCAGTGGGTTTAACTCCGGGGATAGTGCAGGCCATAAGTGAGGTCCACCTCGGCTAATCCAGCGATTTTCGTATGTTTATGTTAAAAACTCACGTGCAACCTGACTAAATGCGCTGGTGCGCCATCGTGAATAAACCACATTGAATTTCTTATTGACAATAGTACATCATCCAGAAATCCAGCGAGCGTGTGTTCCAAAAAGTTGCAGTACACCTCTCCGGTAAGTCTTTCTGGTAGAAATACCGGTCCAATTTTAGGCAGTCACCCACAACTCCCATCCAAACGATCAACGAGAACTGATGTTGAAAACGATCTTCAAATATTTCAGGTGGATTTTCATCACATCATATATGGTTATTATTAAAAATCCTTATTGCAGTTCCTGAAAAACTCACTTCATCTGTAAAGAGAATCTCCATAAGTAGTTGAGGGATTTCAACCATTTTGCGCAAAAGCCATTGTCAGAATGCAATACATGGCGGGAAATCAGTAGGTAGAAGTGCTTGAACGAGTTGTATGTGGTATGGATACAACAAATTGTCCTTAAGAATATGCCATACAGTACCATTACTTACATTCAAAACCTTAGCAATTTTTCGAGTAGACGTACCTGGATAATCTTCAGTATTGTGCAGCACATCCTCTTCCAGCTCCACAGTTCTTGCGGTCCTTGGCCGTCCTGATCCTCCACTTCGTCGTAATGTGCCAGTATCATGGAGGCGCCGATGAATGCTTTCGAAAAATTTTCTATTCGGAACAATACGCGCAGGAAATCTATTCGTTTTTGCATGATAAATGGACATGCGATAAGAAGGTTTTTTATTTTATCGTGTAAACGATTCTAGATACTGGGTCATTTCAAGAGACAAAAACTTGTAGTTTTAGTTTCTTTATCTCAAATAATATACAAATCATATTGCAGTCAGTGGCGTACATTTTTATGTCACTAATTTTTGTTCAGGTGACCCCCCCACCCGAGGCCAATGCACTTAACAATCTGTATCTAATTAGGGCCAAATCAGCCCGTTATTACTACAAACAACGCTGCCAAATTTCAAAACAATCGGCGAGGAGATATTTGAATTATTTTTAAAAAATCGTTATTTTACAACAACAACAAATAACACCTTGTAGCTTGGAAACAATGCATTTTAGCACCTATGTTTATGGAAACTTTTTTTCATAAAATTACCTGGCAAATCAACCGCTTATATATTGCCACGTCTTTTTTAAACACCCTGTACGTAAACAGATAAAAGCTGAAACTGACCCCGGATATGGGTTTTTTAGGGTCTAGTTCGCGCTCGTTGGAAGAAATCTTTTCAAAATACTAAAAGGGAATTTTTTCTACAAAAATTTTCTTAAAGTTAAAAGATAAACTTTATAACCGAAACTACTGCCAAAGCATAAGAGAAATGGTATATTTGAACTGACCTTTCTGAAAATGTTTTAGTAAACTGAAGGACAATGACGATTGAAGCTGAAACTTAACTTAAACACACTTCTTACGATATTTCTTGTGCATAACCTATATTTGCCCGTAGTTCTTTGCCTTAAAACTGCCAATTTTGAGGTTTCAAATCGCGAGTTTGAAGTTTTAAGAAGAAAAACTCTAAAATTTTCAAAGTATTTTTTAAAGCATAAACTTTATAACTGAAAGTACTGCCAAAGCATGAGAGAAATGGTCTATGTGAACTGAATTTTCTGAAAATATTTTAGTAAACTGAAGGACAATGACGATTGAAGCTGAAACTTAACTTAAACACACTTCTTACGATATTTCTTGTACATAACCTATATTTTGCCTTAAAACTGCCAAACTCTAAAATTTTCACAGTATTTTTTCTGGTATTTCTTCACCCTTTTGCGCCAAAAAAACTCAATATTTGTCTGTAATATTTAACAGATTTTGTTAGCCACACAATGTATTATATTACACACACACCCATATATATTAAATTGTTGATTAATTTGCAGATATAATGAACTTTTTCATCATATAAAGTGAGTATATTTTAATATTCTAATTACTTTCTAATAACGAAACAGTGTATGGAAATGTCTTGATCGAATGTATAATTAATCTCAATAAGTATATAAATAAAATAAATAAAAATAAATTAATGCAAATTAAATGTTAAACCTGCTACGCTATTTTTTATGTAAATAGTCTTCCTAAAGTAGAACTGAAAAATCAGTCAAGCCAATTTGGGAGTTAATTAGTTTACAACAAGGTTTCTTGACCTAGACTCTTTATATGGAGAAATGAAAACCTCTAGATGATTCACTGTATGATATTGTCATTACCGTACCTTCTAAATTGCTGAACCTAGAAAATTAACTTAAAATGATGCAAAAATAGCCAACAAAAATTCGGGACGCAGCAAGTGCGTTATGGTAGTGAATTTTTATTAAATGCTTCAAATTTAAATAACTCAATTTTCCATAAACTTAGAAAGTTTAATTTTGGTATGTAGTAAGGTCTTTTCTAAGGCAAGATATGCACCAAATTTCATTAAAATAACTTTGTAGTTTTAGGAGAAAAAAATGTTTTTCGAAAGAAAATTCAAAATTTGAATAACTCAATTTTCTATAAACTTAGAAAGTTGAATTTTAGTACATAGTAAGGTCTCTCCTAAGGCAATATATCCATTGAATTTCATTCAAACAGCTTTGTAATTTTCGGAGAAAAAATTTTTTTTCGAAAGAAAACTCAAAATTTTCCCGGAAAACCCCATCAGATTTTCCTGGATAACGAACTCATCCAAGCCATTAATAAAAGAAAGGTACTTGCCGAGTTTCATCGAAATCGGTTAATTATTTTTTGAGTTATAAGATGGATACCTATATATATATATATATATATATATATATATATATATATATATATATATATATATATATATATATATATATATATATATATATATATAAATAAATTGAAACTGGCCCCGGATATGGGTTCTAGGGGTCCTAGTTTGCGCTCATTTGAAAAAAAATTTGCAAAGTCTCACCATCGATACCTCTCTATTAGTGAATTTTTTTAAAATAAAAATTCACTAAAATATACCATTACATTTTAGGTGATGTATAACGCCTAACGCGTATATTTGTCAAATACAAGTTAGCGTCTCATTAAATGCGAATATGGATCCTTGAAAATGTTTTTGACATGGGGATTGTTATAGTCGGATATCGTCCTTGATGCAGCAGTTAACCCGCTCATGAATTCATATTAGCAAGCCCATACGTCAAATGTTTGTCAGCTAATTCGTCATTTGTAATATTTGACAATTTTTTTTATCATAATAATTTTCGTTGAACTTATACGTCAAATTATTTACTTAAAATATGACCGATGAGTAAGCTAATTTGTCTACTTCAACGTCACTTGTCACAGCATGCTTACTTGGTGTGATCCGACCACTTCACGTTTTTAGTGAATTTTCTTAAAAACACATATCCGGGGTCAGTTTCGATTTTTATATGTTTATATATATATATATATATATATATATATATATATATATATATATATATATATATATATATATATATATATATATATATATATATATATATATATATATTTGTGTGTGTGTGTGTGTGTGTGTGTGTGTGTATGTATCTCACCGATAACTCAAAAAATAATGGGCCGATTTTGACAAAATTTGGTGAATACTTTCCTTTTGTAAGTGGCTTGGATAAGTTCGTTAGCCAGGAAAATCGGCTGAGGTTTTCCCGGAAAATTTTGTGTTTTCTTTAGAAAAAAATTCATATCTCCGGAAATAACAAAGCAAGGGCAACCAAATTAGGTACATCGTTTTATATCGCTATAGGTGAATTACCTACCAAAATTTAGCGCTGTAGGTCAAAAGACAAAAAGTTATGGGCATTTAAAGAAACATAAATTGGGGTTTTCCTCAAAACGTCAAAGTGACAGTTTAAAACATCAAAATTCGCATTATTTAGGCAAAGAACTTGAATCTAATACGGGCTATGGAAAGAAAATGTCTCAAGAAGAATGTTTTACAAACCCTGAAGTCTTAGATTCAACCGTAATTGACCTTCATTTTACTAAAATGTTTCCAGAAAATTCGTTTCAAATAGACCCTTTCTCTGATGCTTGGCAGTAGTCTTAGCTATATAATTTATCGTTTAATGGTATATAACTTTTATCGCAGTTTCGTAAAAATCAATAAAGCTTAATATATCCATTATTCTAAAAGATATGAAAAAAAAAATGTATACATTAATTATAGGGTGTCTTGAGCTACATCTTAAAAAATATTTCTACAATCACAGGCTGGTCCATAAGTCGTTGGTGATACAAATAATTATTTTTTTAGTCGAAAACGCCTGATGTTTTTGGATTTTCCATCTAAATATAATGCATGTTCCTAAGTAAAGAAATTCTGGACGCAGCAAGTGCGTTATGGTAGCGAATTTTGATGCCTGCTTTCTGAAAAAAATAGACATATATTTGCTATTAAAAACATTTTAATGAAAATTCACTACTGGCTAATACCATCAGATAATACTCAAATATAATCATCCATATATCAGTTAGCTGAAACTGATTGGTAACGTTAATAAAAAGGGACTTCCATTGTGAGAACTAAAGCTAGGGTTTGATTAAGCGTACGGGAATCGGTTATGTTCGGGGTGACAGTCGATTGGGAGATAAATACGGTTGCGGTGGTGAGAGTAGGCGAAGTAGGTACTTTCACTTTCGGATACGGCATGAGCGGCGGTTTACGTTGACTTCAGCAAGGGTACAACAGGCAACAGGCATGCAGCAAAAGCAAATCTTTTGTAACCGAAAAACGTGAATACCAGGCTCTCAGTCGAAGCGACGGACACAAGGGACGGAAAGGTCAGAATCGGGAACTGGGTTCCTAAATGACCTATGCGGGCGGTGAATACTCAGTATCCCCCTAGGGTCAAACTAGGAGCAAATATCTCGATAACTTATACGTGTGCTGTGAAGACTAAGCGTTCCCACGAAATTATACAAGAGCCTCAAATGTGTGGGGCGGAAAGCGGGTCGGGCTAAGGTGCGAGTGGCCTAGACAGGCTATGACTACTCATCATCGCTATCGGGATCAAGTCAGGATAGAAATTTCTCGATTACCTCAGTAGGCTGTTAGTACTCAGTATCAATACGAAAATAATCTGAGGTAATGTAACATACAGAACCACATAAAGGTACAGCGGCAGGTAGCAC